>JAMKCH010000671.1:0-80202 GCA_023653785.1 Ophioderma brevispina
GCTATATCCCTGTAAAGCAGAACTCTGCTACACTGGAGATATTGTGCAAGAAGTGAAGTCGACAGCCCGTCGGACAAAGAAGATAGGTGCTCCCAAACCAAAACCAAACAAGGTTGACTCATATAAAAAACTTAGCAGAGTTACAAGATGTGGGCCACTCATGTAGGGGAACTAGTTCCTGATGGCTGGTATGGCCTAGCTCTGGAAGAGTTTAACTGATGGTGTAACATGTATAACCCCTTCTCTGGGCAAACGTTCAATAGTTAGAGCTCTTGGATAGAAGGCAATCTTTATGCATTTATGGTTGGTTTGAATTGTGTATTTCAATGGATGATCAATCCGGACAGCCATGTGAGTTGGCTCTTTGGATACAATTTGGTACGAAATGTTGGCCAATCCCTAATAATCTGTATTCATTGTATCTTGCTGGATCAAACGACGTGTATGTAAAGTATCCCAATTTAAATCTTGCAGAAGTGGTGTAAACTCGGTATATTTAAAGGAACTACGGGAGAAAAAATTACTTGGCCAAATACGTTTCTAAAATCATTCCACAACAAGATTATCAACTTTAGACTTAAAAATCTTACTGTTATACAAGATTATCAAATACTTTAAAAGCATTAGCATCATAGTAGTTTTACCACCCTCAGTCACTTTAAAGAACGCGAGGATACAGATTGGAGTAAGCTTCTATGGAGTGACATCTCCGGCATTCATATAAGTTCCCCATATCGCATGCTATCAAGTCTGTGATCAGATACTTAACTGTGATCAGGCAAAAAACTATGATCTTGAACGAGTTGGATATCGTCATCTGTTGGGAGATAAATACCCAACCGGAAGTATCGACCTCACAGAGGCATCGCCCCCCTTGTAGATTGTCTTCCGGTGGTGGCCCATCTTCCCACAAATGTATTTTCCGTGCAAAGCAGAGATTAAAGGCGTTACCCCCAAAGCCCTCAAGTCTACTCCGCTTGAGAGCAAAGGGAGTCACGGTCCTCAGAAATGGGTCTGGTTCAACTTTAGCGAGTGTCAAGATGTCGCTCTCCTTCGTAATATTCACCAGGCTTTTCGCATGAGTTCATAGACCTTCCTTGGCCTCTAACACAGTCGAGGTAATAGCTTGTAAATATACTAGATGATATATGCGCAAAGTTTAAACATCTACGGGCAAGACCGTAACCGTCCAGTGCCAGAGAGACAACGGAAATCAGTCTCAGATATATATGTTCCAAACAATCATCTCACCATGCTGCACCGGTTTGGCCACACTGACAGTTCATGATTTTGTTTTGAGTTAAAACCAGCCCTGGTCAAGGCCCTTGTCAAAGAATCAACATAGGACCTCCCATATACCTCAAATATTCAGAAGACAACATCTTTTCCAAAAAACTTTGGGGGGAAAATGGATAACTTGGAATAAATCTCTACTAATGTCCATGCAGCAACATTGTCAACAGTGCTGTAGGGATCACGTACAGGAAGTGCAAACGGAGTCGAAAGCCAGAAGATAAGAATGCTGCCGTGGGTAGATGAGTTGCAGGGTCAGCTTATAGCTTGAAAGTCAACAACCAAATTCCCCCGCCATTTCACTCCACGCGCATTGGCCACAGTGTTTTCCTGATGGATCATCATTCAACCATTTTTATTGAGAATTACACATCTATATATACTACCATATGCAAGAATATTTTGTATTTATGGCTTTTTATCAGGTTAATTGGCAGCAAGGCAATATGGCCCGTGCCTGGATTAGGAGCCTTCATATCTGCAACTGGGACTCCCCACCCAAAAAATCAGAACTCGTGGGTCTATGGACTCATTGAAGCCTGCAAAATATCGCAACACATTGACACATGCCAATGTTTCCAGGAGTGTCGCTTCAGAAACAGCTTATTTGCAACATCAAACTGCAACGCATATTTTTGTTGTGATCTACCTTTGTGAATTAGATAGGGTCTTTCATTGGGTCCTTCTGTAGGCGTTTCAGCAGGTTTTCTCAAACATAAGTTTTCTTTTTCATATCACACACACACACACATACTTACAAGAGCACACACACACACAAAAGCAAGGGTAACAAAGAATAACAGCACGATCTCACTCTGTTTGAAGATATGATATCCAATGTCCTACAATACTGTACCAAATGCTTTCTGGTTGGCGTCTTCATACGAACATATCGTCTATTTGCCTCCGTGAATGTTATGCTACAATAGGGATAGCACATGACGGATGCTTCGAAGACCGAAGATCCTTTTCTTCACATTTTCCGGATGTTTTCTTTTTTGCTTGATTACAACATGTCACTGTCCTAGTATTTGGAATATTGGCCAAGTATATGCCCAAATCTGGATTTTAGCTGTTGGCGACCCTAGTTTTTGCATTTAAGGTCATCATGGAAAGATCTGGTAATTTTCAAATGGTTTCACCTTGTTCTTTGACCCTCAAAATATAGGTCCAATCATCGTTTTTAGTTCATTTATCAACAGTAATTTGGTTGAGATATATCGAAAATTGTATTTTTAGCTAATTGCGCCCCTAATTTGCATATTACGTCATCATGGGGACATCTGGTTATTTTCAAAATGGGTCCATCTTGATCTTTGACCCTCAAACATAGGTCCCGTCACCTGTATTTGTTCTTTATCAACAGTAGGCCTATTGGTGAGGATATATTCGAAAGTTGTAATTTTTAGCTATGGCGACACCCCCCAATTTGCATATTACGTCCTCATGGGGACATCGTTAATTTTCAAAATGTTCCATCCTCTATCTTTGACCCTCGAAACAAAGGTCCAGTCACCTCATTTATCAACAGGATTGGGCTGAATGGTACTTAGTTTATTAATCTTTCCCCTGGAGATGGCCGCGGCACGATAGTGTTGAAAAAAACCGCATGTGCGCTTGGCCGAATTCCAACCGACTACGCTTCGTATTACATGCACGACGCTCTAACCGACTAGGCTATCAAGCAGGGTTGGTAGCAGAGGGCGATAAGATTATCATCTATAGGGTTATGTTCGAAAAATTATTGGCTGAGATATATCGAAATTTTGGGGTGGGGGTATTTTCTGTAATGGCGATACAATTGCATAATTTGCATAAAATGTACGTGGTACCTTTTGATTTTTTTAACATAGCTAATCGTGTTCTACGTATTTTTTCTGATATAGTGAAATTGATTAGAAGTTTTATTCAGGGGGGGCCGAACAACCCCTTCTACCCACTAGACTATCTTGCACTAAATATAGCTTGAGTCAGCACGCTTTTGATCGCTAATTGTTAGCACTGCCCCTTGTACGATGGCATAAACATCAAAAATTCTGGCCAATTTTCTTTTTAAGTAGTGAGCAAACATCTTGGTTGAATTTTATATACGTGACTAATTTCAAAAACTTCATCCTGTTTTCAACTGCCAACAATTCATGTGGAGCGTTCTTCTGATCAACATGTGCCTCGAGGCCCAAGATGTGATAATCTCAGCTTTTTGTTTTGAGTAGTTTTGTCAAACGCATGTTTGTGTTTGTGACTCAGACCAGAATACCATGATAAGCGGCATAATCGAAATAACATGCACCATGCTGAACACCTAACTTACGTCTTGTCTGATTCAAACAATGAGCACATGACGATATAGGAATTTTAGCCGAGAATTAGCTTTTGTGATGACGTCACTAGCATTCTTTCCCCCAGAAACAGTTTGGTGAATCTTTCCAAACATGACGCTTATTAGGAATCCATTTTTGAGTAAGCTCTTTTTCAACAAATCCTCACAACAGAGGCACAGCTTCAGTGTATTAGAAGCCCCTGAGGCTATTTTGGCATGATAAAAATCTGCAAGTTTTGAAGAGGCAAGTAGAGCATAGACTAAAGCTGATACACTTCGAAGTTTTGAATCACCACGGCTGAGGTCACATGGTAAAATATTCATTGAAAGCCTGTTGCACTTGCAATGAGTCTAATATATTCACCCTTTTATATTAATAACTACATGAGCAGCTTCCTTAACCTTTGAGCTGTATCCAATTTTTTTCAGAGTTTGCCACAGTTTCTTAGAGTTATTTACATCAAGCATTTGAGGAAATCGTTCGCACCTTACATACGCGTGTACAGCTGTTTTTGAGTCAAGATCTATCTCTTAATTTATACCACATTTAATCACGAGTTTGAGACAAAATATCCAATGTCATCCACCGGTTAGTTTCTTGATTTTCTTAAAAATCACTTTGAATTACTAATTTGTCAAATAAGACATTTTTCTTGACAATTTAATCTTTTCAGTGCATACACAAAATAAATGCTCTTTAACAGATAACATGAACATTTTTCTTTACGATTTACCGAGCTCAAAGTTGGACGAATTACTTATTTTTTGCATGCAATTGTCTGGTTTTACTCATCTTCCTGTAACGGGTTCGTCAACTTGCTACTTTGGTCGGTTTTTATTTACTGTAGTGAGATTTTTTTTATTTCACCAAGTTTCACGCCTCATTAGAGATGTAACACACTTAAAATAGGTAGTCGTTGACCCCTGATAACGGTTAACTATACACCAATCACTTTGTAGTCAATTTTTGACTACTACGAAGTCATTTTGTACTAATTTGTAGTAATTTATGAATGTAACAGGTATGACTACAAATTAGTACATAATGACTTCGAAGAAGTCAAAAAATGACTAAAATGTAGTTGGTGTATAATTTACCGTCATCGGGAGTCCAATTTGACAACCTATTTTTAAGTGTGTAGATACAATAATAACAATGAAACAAGCACCCATTCTCATGAAGGTACGGGTCACTTCCGCGTACTCTATACTTGTTTTGTTGTCAGCTATAGAGCCATATATTGATATTGGAATAATAGCATGAACGCCTTGTTAAAAAGTTGGATAGCATACAACATGGCGTCGTTACTGTTAGCAGGGGGAGTCCCTGATGATTGGACGTGGAACACGATCGACAAAAGCCCTCGAATACGCTTTGAAAACGAGGCGCCAATAACTGCTGTTTGGGGAGGAGGCCACGCAGCCATACGTGGAACAAGGAAACTCAATGGCGGTTTGTTCTATTGGGAAGTAGAAATACATGAAGAATATGCCCAGCCCTCTATGAATGGCATTGGTACACATAACGCTCCATTAGATGCAACAGTAGATGTTAACTTTTTATTAGGAATGGATTCTGATAGCTGGGGTCTTAGCTTCACGGACCTAGATAGCCCCTGGCAATCGAGGAATAGATTTCGCGCTGTCGTGGTTCATAATGGAAAGTCCAAAGCTTACCCAAATGCTCGTACGGTCTTCGGACAGAAAGTGATACTGGGTTTATTCTTCGATGGTGTTGCTGGTACCTTGAGCTACTATCAAGACGGAAAAGTGTCTTGGAGTAGCTTTTACCGGGCTACACCTAATCCAAGAGCCATTATATCCAATGGCGAGCTCCAGATATTTCGACCGTCTTTGCATTTGCCACGGCAGACGACTTTCGAAAATGACATTGTTAGAGAGGACGAAAATCATGGCCGACACTTCAACACAGATGTCGAGCGGTCATCGTAAATGCCATACGCAGTTGGCACGATGTGCACCAATTGGAGTTGCCTTCGAAACTTACGGACTTTATAGCAGATTCATTACGAGCTGAATCGAGAAGTGCACAAGAGACGAATGACGACGATGACCAGTGTAGATCACAAACAATAGAAAGCAAGAGGCGAATGACGATGATGACACGTGTAGATCACAAACAATAGAAAAGGAAGAGGCGAATGACGATGATGACATGTGTAGATCACAAACAATAGAAAAGGAAGAGGCGAATGACGATGATGACACGTGCAGATCACAAACAATAGAAAAGGAAGAGGCGAATGACGATGATGACATGTGCAGATCACAAACAACAGAAAAGGAAGAGGCGAATGACGATGATGACATGTGCAGATCACAAACAATAGAAAAGGAAGAGGCGAATGACGATGATGACATGTGCAGATCACAAACAATAGAAAAGGAAGAGGCGAATGACGATGATGACATGTGTAGATCACAAACAATAGAAAAGGAAGAGGCGAATGACGATGATGACATGTGCAGATCACAAACAACAGAAAAGGAAGAGGCGAATGACGATGATGACATGTGTAGATCACAAACAATAGAAAGAAAATCATTCCTTACAAAGATTGCCCTTAAGAGTAAGCGCATATTCTTATCAAAATCAAACAAGTCTTGAATAGTTTAAAAGTAGAAGACAGTGGGGCATTCTTGTAAGCAAATCTTTAAAATTCTAGCTATTACTATACTACCTAAAGAGCATTCTGAGAAGCTGTAAAAGACGGTGACTAGTACCGAACTTGTATCGGTAAAACACTATAATTATATTCAATACTAACACTCACGCAAAAGTTTACGACGACATTCAATGAACGATACAATGAAAGTACAATGGAAGTTATTTGAGTGAAGGTGATTATAAACACTTAAAATCGCCATAACAGGCTAAAACATGAAAAAACTCCAAATTGGAAGGGGTATGAGTTCTTAGTAGCAAACCACAACTATAAATAATTCATACTACTTTTTTTTTAAATATCTCACTTGAAATTTGTATTCATAATATTATGCAACAGGTCTTTCATTGATGATCAGAGTTACTATAACAGAAGTGGTCATGATTTGGCTATGGTTCAGAGCTTAGGGAAATCTGTTGAACGATTACATAATACTAATTCTTGTGCAAAGTTTTGTTCATGAATAACAATACAAGTGAGTTCTGGTATACAGTGTACTTTGTTCTGATAGAATAAGCACAAAGCTATTATGCTTTTGAATGTGCTTTTCTTTTCTATTTTATGCATCCTCGATGGAGAAATTGTTTAAAATGAACCCCCCCCACAGAACGGGAAGCCACTTACAGGGTAGATAGATATTATCAATACACATCAGCATAATAAGTCTCTTTCCCGTTCTTGGGGGTGGAAGGGGTTGTATAAAAATTCGATTTCCCATTTAAGCCTACACTTAATATTCCTCTAAAGGTGTCATTTTCTTCAAAATATACATTTCGTGTTTTTCAAAGTTCGGATCAGAAAACTTCACATTTAAAGTTATATGACTTGTGAAAATGGGTACCAGATAACGCTATGTCAAATCTGAGGGCGTTTCTCTCTGTTATCCTGCCAGGTCCTTTACATATTTGATGAACAAAAATCAGTGTGTTCTTGGGAGAGTTGAACCTCCTAAATGAATTTAAAAACTGCCTTGAACTCCCCTCTCATGAATGGTATCCAACACACTTTCACAACTTTTCTTATGTATTTCTTTTTTATGTCATTGTTGAATTCCCACCCTCTAAGTAAATTTTGACAATTACTTCATCATGCAGTAAGGGTTGTTATAGTCTGATTTTTTGTTTCACTTCATGCATAATGTCGAGGGTATGGTTTCATTTGGAGGGGATATGTTGATCCCGAAATTTAAAAAGCTGTTGATGTAGTGGAGTAAATATATTATTAAAAGCAAATGCTATCTTGATGAAGATTAGACCACCCCGGCAAAGCGCCCAAACTGTGGCTCAGATATGTGGACGATGGGCCTTCCAAAAGGTCAAGAAAACCAAAGACCAATCAACTAAAGATCTCAAACAGGGTAATGCTCCAAAGACCTCAATCCAAGTCACCATACCATACACCTCGGAGAGGATTAAAAAGACTCTAAAATCCTACGGCATCTCAATATCATTTAAGCCAGCTAACACCATCCGTGGTAAACTTGTAAAGGACAAGCCACCCAAATAATTACAGGGGTCATTTAAGGTCAAATCAGTAAAAAGTAGTATGGTCATTCATGAGATGATCATGAAACTTGGTGGGTTTAGTCAACATACGATGCCAAAATTGTTGAAGGTCATTTAGAGGTCATTGGATCATCTAAGTTAAAACCAGTAAAAAGTATTATCATGAAACATGGTCATCTTTCTACATTCATTGCCAAAAACTTTGAAGATCATTCCAAGGTCATCAGTGGTCATTTATAAGGTCAAAATGGTGGGGAACCTTGGGCGTAGTCAATATTTGATACCACAAATTTGAAAGGTCATCTAAAGTCAAGTCAGTAAATCATGTTGTATGATCATGAAACTTATGTGTTTCGACCACATTTTATGACAAAAAATTTCAACACCATTTCAAGGTCATAATGGGTTAACTAAATGTCAAATTAGTAAATATATATTGAACGGCCATGCAATTTGGTGGGTTTGGCCAACATTTGATGCCAAAAATGTTAATGATCAAGGGTCATATATAGTCAAATCAGTCAAAATTTGGTTTATGAAACTCTGGTTTAGTCAGCATTCCACGGCCAACAATTTTGAAGGTTTTTTTTTTTTTGAGGTCAGGGGTGTGGTGGTGCATGGTAGTTAGGAGGGGTAAAGTAGTACCGGATTGTAGGTAAGCTAGTGTGGGTTGAAGGAAGGGTAGGTTGGTGACATGGGGTTTAGTAGTAGGTAGAAAGCAGGTGGTGTCAGGTAGCAGATGGTGTGTGGTTACCGTAAAGAGGGTGTTTTGAATCAATCCCATGATGCATAGCAATGTGCCTATACCATACTGTACTAAACATGTCAGTACTTAGAGATAAAAAGTGTTCCAAAAGTTTAAGAACCACAGGAAATTTCATAATCATGCAAAAAATTCCCTAAGTGCTAATGCTTTGTGGGCTAAAATGAGCATTAAAGTCGGGATTTTTATGTGTTAAGAATAGGATTTGTATGTGATCACATGACCATATTTAGGTGAAATTTCCCTAAATTGGTGCATTGTGGGATTGACTCAAAACACCCTTTGGTTACCGTAGTATATAGGTAGGTACGCAGAGGATAAGGTTGTACAAGGGGGACATGGCCCTCCACTTTTCAAAGTGCGAACTCTCCCAGGCTCGCCCACTTCAAAATGACACGGAATTATTTTGCTGGTCCCTCTGTATGCAATTTGTCGATGGTAAATCACATTTTGGTGGGATGTCCCGTACTGCCATTGTGCTTGACGTTGACTAATAATGACATGAATCAATAATTGATGATATACATAGGACTTATTTTCACTGCATGCGAAAAAGATAGTAATAGTATTGAAAATATTATTATATTCAGGACTTGAACACAAACGTCAATGAACTAGACAACATTTGTTTTCACACACAAGGAATCCAGGTTTATAATGCTACAAAATAATTTGAATAGGCCCATATATAGACCAGTTAATAGCAATGTTTGTAAACATGTTACACACTGGGCAATTGTATCTGTTAGAGTTTTAATACTATGGGCCATAACGATTCGCAGGAATGGATTCGCAGGCAACAAATGAAGTGACATGTCACATAGGATGTTAACTGGTCTATTCAATGGGTATTTTTTGGTTGTTTATAACTTTCAAGATACAAATTAGAGATAATGTTGAATCTGTCAATGAAAATTAATATTTTCATCTTAATGTCAACAAATAATATAAACCACAACATAATTTATTCATAGCCAGGTCTTCATTTAGTCCGCATTTAGTAATAGCCAATTGGGTAAATGCATTTTTCCTACGCAATGGATGGAGGTCACTAGTGGAAAGCCCACTGATCTCTATACACTGGAGTGATAACCTGGGCTCCGTACTTGAAGCCACTGACGGCCATATTGGGAATCCTAAAAGAGCCCAAGTATATAGGAGGTTAAATGCCGGTCATTTACACAATGTGTTTTCCAAATGAAAATGTGGCTATACGCGACATAACAGAGTACAGAATCAAGCCAATCCGTGCGCTCAATGTATTTAAAGTTGCGTGCTTATATTACATGTCCCTAAAATGGGCACCTGAGATACAACTTCTGTTAAACAGGTAATCTTTGGAATGCTATTGTGTTGGGTATACCAAGATGTCCGCCAGTTGTTTCAGTCATCTAATATACACTGTTATCCATTTTATAAAGATCAGTGGGAAAGCCTCAACAATGGACATGAAAATTTGGACCTCAGATGTGCTGTGAGGTCATTTCTGGTTGAATTTTCAAACAAAACTTGGCGGTCACCCGACTTACGCGATTACATGGCTTTCTTGCTCTATATGACCTTTGACCTCTGATTTGTTCTGTGCTCAGGTCAGCGGTCCTTTTGACCAAATTTGGAGGTCATAGGTCATTTCTACGCAAATTGACCTCTAGATGACCTTTGACCTTTTGGGTCACTCTGGAACCCGGCAAACAAAGGCCAGCCTGCCCTCCCTTACCTTCATGCCAAATATCAGCCTCATGTGTCAAAGCATAACAAAACGCATAGCTGGACAGACACAGCAGACTCGCACACAGATCTCATTTTTAGTAATATTAGGCGGTCAGTCGGCTTTCGCGATTACCTAACTTTCTTGTCCAACTGGATGTGACCTTTTACCTGTGTTTGACCTTTGACCTCAGCTTTGTTCTTTGCTCAGCTCGGCGGTCCTTTTGACCAAATTTGGAGGTCATAGGTCATTTCTACGCAAATAGACTATTTGCGCGATCCCCGAAATGCATCTCATTCGGTGCCCATTTCCATCCGGGAACTTATACCAGCCTCAAGTCGGCTAAAAACATACGGTTAGGAGCGTACCAAAATACCAGAAAACTTACCCTATCTGTGACGTTGCACTATAGTTGTGTAATCGTCCGTCAGGTGACAAGTAGGGCACAGTTACGATCGAAAATATCACGTTTTGTCGTGAATTTCAACACCAGTGCCTCGATTGTTTTTTGTTCCATAGATATTCTTCTACATTTTTGTAAGATTAACTTCACGTGAAAAGGTACTTTGTATTGTAATTTTAGGCACTGTTCGGCGACGCGAACGAACAACAAATTTTTTTGTAAACATGACCTCAGGTACAAGTTCCCGGATGGAAATGGGCACCGAATGAGATGCATTTCGGGGATCGTGCAAATAGTCTATTGACCACTAGATGACCGTTGACCTTTTGGGTCACTCCGAAACCCTGATAACAAACGTCAGGCTGTCTTCCCCTACCTTCATTCCAAATATCAGCCCCATATGTCAAAGCATAACAAAACGCATAGTCGGAGAGACAGACAGACAGATCTCATTTTAAAGGGGGATGGCCCGATGTAAGTAGATGAAGTTTTCATCTTGATAGAATGGACTTCACCCCAAAACTCCATCTGTAAATTTTCGTGCCGATATTTCAATCCGTTTTGATGCGTTTTCATTGATCAAAAGCGCCCAATTTTGCTCTCCTCGTGACGTCAAAGTGATGACCAAAACATCGTGTTGACTCGAATTGTTATTGCTGACACTGTAATATTGATGGATTAATGAAAGTAATAATAAAATTAGAAAAAAAGTTACAGAATGACATATTTTGTTTCATTTCGTTGTGTTTAATTATTATTGAAGTGGCAACACTGCGATATGATGGTCACAACGACGTAAATTATGGATGGTCATCACTTTGACGTCACCATTTGCCTGCGATGTGGATTTGTCGGAATCGTTTTCGAGTAAGCTATTGGGCGGAAAATTAAAAGGGCAAAATACTCAACAAATGCGGACAATTTTCAACTTATTTTGATTTATATGTAATCTACGTTACTTAAGCTTTCCATCCATACCAAATTTTCCAAATATTCAGAATCATGACATATTTCCTTTAAGTAGTATAGATAGATAGAAATATCAGCCCCATATGTCGAAGCATAATAGTCCAGGCTACAGACCATGTGACCTTGTTATAATTATATAATGTTTTTCAACGGTTTCTAGACCAGTTTTTCCTGCTGAATCTGAATCCGATGGATGCCAGATGAAAAACCTTGAGCATTTTCAAAGAAACGCAAAAATCCAAAATGGCCACCAAAACACAAAAAAAAAAAAAAAAAAAACCTGTGTGTGACCTTTGACCTCAGATTTGTTCTTTGCTCAGGTCAGCGGTCCTTTTGACCAAATTTAGCAGTCATAGGTCTATTTCTACCCGCAAATTGACCACTAGATGACCGTTGACCTTTTGGGTCACTCCGAAACCCTGATAACAAACGGCAGACTGTTTTCCCCTACCTTCATTCCAAATATCAGCCCCATATGTCAAAGCGTAACAAAACGCATAGTCGGAGAGACAGACAGACATATCTCATGTTAGTAGTATAGAGAGATAGAAATATCAACCCCATATGTCAAAGCATAATAGTCCAGGCTACAGACCATGTGACCTTGTTATATATTATATATATAATGTTTTTCAACGGTTTCTAGACCAGTTTTTCCTGCTAAATCTGAATCCGATGGATGCCAGATGAAAAACCTTGAGCATTTTCAAAGAAACGCAAAAATCCAAAATGGCCACCAAAACACTAAAAACTCATTTGTTAATTGCTCAAAAGTTGTAATTGTTTTGCTAATCCAGTCAAAACACCCATTGTGACCAATTAAAATATGATTCATTAACCATCTAATTAAGAAATTCAATATGGCCGCCAATACAACAAAGCAACTTATATTTTATCTGCTTTTGACCGTAGAATGGTAACTTGGTATATATAATACTTATGCTTTAGCAATCAATATGTTGATTGAGACCATTATGAATAGCTTTCAATAATTTTGATAATCAATCATATCACTAAACCATTCAAAATGGCTCCAAAATGACAAAATTCATTACTACATATAGCCAAGAGCTGTAATGTATGTGAATATCACTATAACTCATTCAGAACAGTTAGGATATCATTACATAATCAAAGTGATTGATATCTGCAAGATGGCATCCTAGGTGACCGTTCGATATGGCTGTAAATGTCAGTCAGTAAAGGTCAGTAATTCATTCGCGCTGTACGCTAAATATATATTTTATGGTTTTCAGTTCCATTATCACTTCCAAAAATCCCAGTAAGTCTATCTTAAGTGTGTTTGAATTGTTATTCGTCAAATATCTCAATATGGATGCCAAAGGATGCCTAAAACCTACCAAAACCAAGGAGACACATATCTGTAGACTATTAGTGATCGGATTTTTCGCCGCTTAGTAAATGCCATTTCCAGCCATATTGGTTACCCATCTTTGATGGAATCTTACATGTATCGATTGCTCTGATTACCTAATGATATGTAAACTGATCTGATCGACTTACACAAACATTGCAGTACTTGGTTAGACACATTTATCAATTAGATGCATTTTAGAGTATCGAAAGCCATCTTGGATGCTATGATGAAGGAATTTATAATCACATTTGGGGAGATTATTACACTGGCCCTTAGCAATCATTGTGGGATATACCCCAACCCCAGAAGTAATAATATACTTTTTGCTCTATCAGTCAAAATATTTCTCAGTTCAAAACACTTCTCTATGACCTGACAATGTATGAGGGAGGGCTCACCCATTGTTCCCAAAAGAAATAGTTTAGCAATGATATAATTCCCTGGTAGAAAATAAGCACATTGCAAGTACAATACTTACAATGCGCTTATTTCCCACATTCCAAACCTCATGTGTCTTAGCAAGTACATTTTAAGCACACTCACGAAATGTACTTACGTTGTACTTTTAATGTGCTTTACTGATATACAACACTATACAGGGCGTATCAATAAAACCGCAACAAAACTTCTCCCCAATTTTTGTGGTAATTGTGTAAAATTATACCAGAATTAACTAGTGCCATCTTAAGCTTAAAGCCACAAATCCCCTCTTTCCAATGATAGGTAATTTATTCATATGCGGTCATAACCGATTAATTATTGTTTTTGCACAATGGGACAAAGTCAGCTTGGGACCAAGTTTCGATACAAATCTCATTCACTTGCATGACTGAAGTGAGAAGGGAGGGAAAATTGAATAGGATTTGTGTTAGCATTACTTGAAACTTGGTCCCAAGCTCACTTTGTCCCATTGTGCAAAAACAATGATTACTCGGTTATCCATGACCGCACATGAACATATTACCTATCGTTGGAAAGAGGGGATTTGTGGCTTTAAGATGACATTATTTATTTTGATTTAATTTTACACAATTACCACAAAATTGGGGAGCAGTTGTACAAACATGTTTCAAATATTTACGATGTAAATGAGTAAAGACTTTGGTCCTGACCGAAAGACACACAATGGCAGCCATTTTAAAGATGCCATTACAATTTATTTCCCCAAAGTGATTCTTGGTAATGTTGGTTTCTGATGTTGGCTGGACCCATTCTTTCTAAAAAATACCATCAATAGCTTGTAGTACACGACATGTCAACTCCTCACCGCCCAAATCAATTACTTTACAAAACCAAGTTCGGATTGGACCTTTTTGATCAGTAACTAGTAATTCAAGGCACATTGGTGGCCATTTTGGTAAACTCCCCGTAGTGTTACACTACGGCAAAGTGATCACATGTTATAGAATTCCATTGCATCACAGTAGCATCATACATGTTTTCACTTAGTGGCACCCCAAATCTGGTAACGCCGCGCCGTTTCAGGAATTCAATCTAGAATAGCAGATTTTTGTCCTGACCCAAAGACACACTATGGCGGCCATTTTGAAAATGTCATTACATTGTATTTATCCAAAGGGGTTATTGGCAATTTTGGTTTGCGATGTTGTCTGGACCCATACATTCCCAAAATACCAACTTAGCTTGTACTACGCTACATTGTCATCTACTCTAAAACAAGTTTAGAGTGAATCTTTATTCATTAAAGAAACAATGTGGCTGTTTGGGGAAATACCCTCTGAAAAACAGCACCAAATTATACCCAAAGACACAATAGAATGGCAGCATTTTAAGGCACCATTAGAATGTCTCCCCAACATGGATTCTAGGTCATTTTGGTTTGTGATATATCCAGGATCCATGCTTTTACTTGGTGGTTAATTTTAATGCACATTGGCAGCCATTATGGTAAGTGTCCTCTAGTGTCAAATTACTGTTAATTAAATGGAAGGACTATTTCATCAAATTTGATAAAAATTAGTAAATTTGTTATGTTTAAGTTACAATTTAATAAAAATGCAGTAGTTAAATGCATATACTCAATGCATAGAGAATGGTGCAATTGAAGAACATGTTCTTCCCAAAGGGATCGGGGGTATTTTGGTTTTTGTGATGTTGTCAGCATTCCATACTTTCCAAAAATACCAAACATCAGACTGTAGTACGCGACCTGCTACCTCTGTAGAAAATATCACCCTAATTTGTCCACCAGCTACACTGTTAAAAAGATTGCTGTAAATGTACGGAAATTTCTGGCAGCAAAATACACACCATCCAGACGTTTTTCAGAAGTTTACAGAATTTCTGTAAAACAAATAGAAGTTTTTGTCAATTTGCGGAACTTTTACAGTATTTTTACGAAATTTGTATGGCGATTACGAAAACATGGTATTTTAATAGTATTGTCCGTAATTTAAAAATACAGTAGTTCTGGAAATTTTGCTTGCCAGAAAATTTCCCGTAACTTTCCGTAAATTGTTCTCATTGACGCTAATTATAAAAACTCCAAAATTCAAATTTAGGAAATAAATTATCACATTGAAAGAAGTTGCGAGGAATTCTCATACAATTCTTGTCATTTAGTGAATTTTAGAAAACATTCTCCGTAAAATTGAGGTGTCCTTTTTATTTACAGAAACTTTTAACAGTGTACATTTATAACATTCGGCAAGCAATGCTTTTGTTAATGACTGTTATGGTGTGACTTTTAGCATGGGCCATAGTGTAACAATGTATGAATTTATGTCAATAAAAGGGAACCATTAGAACAGTAATTTTTTAAGCTGAAATTCATAATTGTTATTTTTAACTATAATTTTTAAATAACTGATTCAGTTGTATGTTTAAAACTTACTAACCAATAGAGGTCTTTTCACCTCCAGTGACCTCACTTCATGCATAACCTATAACAAAAGGTTGTAGCTCTGTAGTATTCGTCATTCACAAAGAGTTAATGTAAATTCTTCTTGTCTGATTTAAAGTGCATCAATATAGGCATTCCTCAAGGGTAATTTTAGGGCCTTTGTTGTTTACAATATACGTCAACTCATTACCCGATAATGTTATCCTGTAATGGTAATGTATGCAGAATGATACCACACTTTTATGCACTTCATCAACCCCATTATTCTTAAAGCGTGATGTAAACAAAAATGAGAGATCTTGGTAATGGTTTCATGAAAACAATCTTACTACTCTATTAAAAAAAACTAAATTAAAGATGTTTTGGGTCCAATCATTCTGACAAAATTTGATGCTATCTCCTTTCATATGCAGAATATGTTATAGATGAAAACGAGGAATCAAGAAACTTGGGCTGTCAATTCATTAGTATTTGGGTGTTGTTTTTTGACCAACAATTAGTTTGGAAGATCATGTTAACTTTTATATTAAATAATGTTTCCTAATTCATTCTGGCCTTATTCGTTAAGTAGTATTACCTGCTCCAAAGAAGCCTGAATATGGTTGCCGATGCACTTGTAATTCCACACTTTGATTATTGTAGTGCTGTATGGTCAAATTTTAATGCTATTTATCTAATTCCTCCTTCAAATACTTTCATAAGACCTTGCTAGAATATTGCTTAGTGCTGATATCAGAACTCCTATTGCTGACATAATGCATTCCCTAAATTGGTGTAAACTTTGATAAAAGGTGGAAAAACATCTTGTATTCTTGTCTTTAATGTCCTCATGGTTCTGCCCCACTTTTTGATTCCAAGTTTTCTTTTGTTGAGCAATATGCATAATAAATGCACGCGTAGCCAAAGTTCCAAACCCCTTGTTGTCCCTCTTTGGAACAATACTCAAGGTAAGCGGTCCTTCTATTACAGAGAGCGAAGTCATGGAACAAACTTGAAACTCGTGTCCGGCCGAATTAAGAATGCATGAAATTTAAACATGTTTTAAAATGCCATTCTTTAAGGTTAAATTATACACTTCATGCTTTCACTTCATTTTACATGTATTTATGAGAAATGTCAGCTTTACAATTGTCAAGTACAATTGTATTGTACTGTACATGTATGTGCATTTGCTTGTGTGTCTTGTGTATTGCAGGTGTTTGTATGGTATGTGTTTAAACATTTTGTGTGTGGTGTGTGTGGTGTGTCTGTGTGTGGTGTGTGTTTGTGCGTGCCTCATGTGCTCATTAGTGACAAAGCGGGGTGGTAAGCATACGAGTGGTGTGAGAGTTGTACTAAACCTACACATCTATGCTGTCCTGTTTATACTATTTTTTTATAATTTGGCTATTTGTTTTTATTTTTTTAAATGTCCTTAATTGTAAACTGTTGTGCCGCCTTCTTGGAGATCATTAGATACTGAAGAAGTTACCCTGGGAATAGAAAGATTAAATAAATACAATCCGCTCAATTTTATACCCGACCACAAAGTAACGTGGTTCTATTCAAACAGTGGTACCCATACTTTAATGCATACATATCCCACATGCATGTTGTTTCTTTCATGTAGCAAAGTCTCCAGAAATTTGGAATGGACTTGCCATTCCCGGCAATAATTGGCCGCTAATCCGAAAGGTGGAATACCTCTATTCCTTGCAGTACAACATACTATAGTAGAAAAAAATATGAAACCATTGCATTTGAATCATATGGAACAATATAGAAGGAAAATGCTAATTATTCAGTGCCTATGCGAAAGCAAAGGCTAAAGATTGAACAGAACTTACCACTATTGAAACAAAAGAATAAGACTTTTAAAGGCAGACTCCGAGATTTCCTCCGCGATGAGGCGCACATCAATTTTCAAACAATTTGTGATTTTGCATCTACTAATACGTGTCCATATACTGATCGTTGAGTGCAATAACTAAGATCAACGAAGTCCTTCATATAGAAATCACAACTTTGTTATAAATCCGGCCGGAATTTTTGTATACACGGATATCCTATGGCAATGTTAGACTGTGTATATATCGTCGTGTCACGAATAGTGTCGAATCTGATTTTTGGTCAAATTGAGTGAATAAGTTGATTCTGGTTGCAATTTTATGACTCTTTATTGTATCAAAATAAAAGGGAAATTACATCTCCTAACCAAATAGCCACAGTCGAATAAAACACGCATTGTATAAACTGGTTTCACAAACACTCGAATACTATTCGATAGCCTTTGCGTGTCCAAATATCTCAAGCACAGAGATAAAGTGAACGAATAAGTATTCGCTGGGACAAAACTTGCTACTTCAGTGATCACAATCGATAATAGGTCTAGCAAGATTTAAGGCAGTCGTGAAATTACCTTTCTATACTTCTGAGGGATTGGTCCTGTTATTGTCACATTTTAATTTTTGGTGGTTTAATTATGTTACTTGTACTTATTGAAGCCTACGGTCCTGTGCGTCTTGAAAAATAATTATCACAGTTTGTGTATTTTAACTTTGTACAAATAACACCAAATTTATATATTTTTTGCTAATTCTGAATCGAAAACATCATCAAAAATCAGATTTTTGCATGCTGTACAATTACAGGTAATCCTAACATGCTCTGCAATGAATAGACCAGAAGTAACCTCACTAAGGAAAGGACAAAATCTGATATTTTATTCCTTGCTCTCCCGTTTTCGGTGACACTTACTGACAACACCTAAATGAATTGGGCTTCCGTATCTTGAGCACTGCCATTTTCTTTCTTTTTGTCTATTCGTCAGTTGGAAAAAAGTAACTTGCGAGAATACTACAGATTATCCTTCACTTTTAACTATTCCTGCAAATTTGAAATATTTTTGACTCTTTCGATAAATCACTGGTAGTGTCCTTTAATCCGCGTATTCCAAGGGAGGAGTTACCACCTGGGAAAACTCGGTGCGCAAAACGTTAAAAACTTTGTTAGTCTCCATATAATTATTTTCACATTCCCTTCTGCTAATTTTAGCGAAAACAATTGAAGGTAGCACCTCACCGGGGTTAGCGTCGAAGTCGATTGGTGGTAGTGGTTCCTAACTACCCCTCGCTAACCCATTATTGAAATGCAAGCATTCTGATTGGTCTTTTAACTGCCCATAATTCTGCAAAATGAGCCGCTAATAATTTTGCATTTTCTTATCATTTATTTTCATTAATCTCATCATCAAAATCCCTAACACATGCATAAGGCATATTAACTTAAAACCTATCAACCAAAAAATAAAATCAAAGTTTTTTTAGTTAATAGCATAGAAATTTGTAGTACATCTTGGGCTCATAATGTATCCTCCGGCGGGAAAAAATAAAAATAACGTGCGCCATTATTTAGTTTTTCCGACTTCGGGCACATATTCGCCTATAATGATACTGCAGTACCCTTTTATTTATTAGTGCATTGTTTTAAATATTGTGCACTGTAAATGCTCTAAAATTATATGTTGACTAAAAACTAAGTCTTTTTTTTCCAATACATTTGGGCCAAACCTGCATGCATGAAAATCCATATTTTTTCATTTTATTCATTTTTATATATCACTCTGATGTGTGTATGTTGGAAATGAACAACTTTTTGCCAACCGTTGGACCTGTTGACGTCATTGTGACCCATACAGGATGTATGTTGGAACAAGAAAACGGTGGGACATCCTTCACGGGTATAATACCAACATCGATCATCATTGCTGTATATAATGAATTCCCGGGTTTTAACACCCCACCCCGCCTTATTAAAACCGGGTTACAAAATAGACTTGTAAACTTATTGCGAAAATTTGAGTTTCTTTGATGTTAACTTTGATATTCTGCACAACTAAATAATTCCGAATATATCACTCATTTAAAAAACTTTCAGGACCAAATGATATTTTCTTGGGAAAGTGGTTTGTATCAGCGTAGTGCCCTCTAAATTGTTTAAATGATGTTAGCTTTTATTATTATATTACCCATTTAATTGTTAACATCTTTGAATAATGTATAAAGTTTTAATGTATCGTAATCGATTCTAGTCACCGGACGGCATTCGCGCATGTGTATACATTCCTATTTCTGCAATAAGATTTCTCAGTTTCTATAGCGCTCAATCACGCACGCTGACTGCCTAAGTTTAAACAAGAGCGAACTCGTTATTACGCGATGCGTAAAATAATGTCCCCGCCGAATGTCACGATCACACCCGCAACACCTCCCCCTCCCCACCCCCCCCACCACCGTCCCCACCCCCATCTACCCCCCTCCCCAACACTCCCACCCCTCCCCACACACTGCAACACAACACCCCCTCACCAAAACCCTGCCCCACCCCCCCACCCCTCCCCAACACCCCGCAATACCTAACCCCTCCCCAACACCCCCCCCTCCCTTATGACATAGTAGTCTTCCATGTAGCGACGGAATTTTTGCCTATCGAATGTACTGTTTCAGAGATACAGCAATTATTCAATATTTAAATTACGCTCATTGCATCCCTAAGCCCAATATTCACATACTTTCAATGCAAAAAATATGTGCCCCCAGATAGTCTTTTTATGCATCGCAGGATTTTGAGTATGCAATGTACAGTGTCCATATAATAGCAATTACGCTGATTTTTGTCATATTAATACTCATTTGCATACTCCATTGCCCACAATACGTCCAACAATCTAATCAGGTCGAGAACTCTTCACAGACCCGCTTCCTTCCACCAAGGTACATCATTATACGCCTGACGAACTCTAGAAAACTTTTACACAGCCTTGTCAGGAAATTTTTCATAAATTAATATGCAATTATATACTTAATTAGCAATATTTTTACGCCCAAAATCTAATCAGGTCGAGAACTCTTAAGCCCGTTTCTTTCCACTACAGTTACATCATTTTGCCCTTTACGGAACCTCCCGAATAAATCGTAAACAACGTGGGTTAACATTTTGTCACAGACGGACGGACGAACATACGGACGGACGCTGCTCATTTTAAGTCCCCGTTCCGAACGCGTTCGGCGGGGACATATGAACCGCTTACAGAATACACACAATTTTTCCGAATGCAGTAATCTTGTGTGTAATTGACACGTGTCATTGCAAAAACAATGCTTGACCGCGCCGCAACGACCTCTTAAGTTCGTTCATACTATGCTGCAACGTGCGTTGCGGTAAATTGCAGTGCTCGATTACGGTCTCTGTCCAGGATACTGCCATTGCAGTACTGCAACGAGTTAAATTTATTTTAAACTACCGACGGCAGCAGGTTACGTGAGTTGATGCAGCAAGTGATCGATATATCGGTACTGCACAGTGCAGCGAGGTATGAACGCACCTTTTAGTCAAAACCAGTTCTGCGCATATAATTATGACAGCAATTAAACACTTCCATTGCCATTCCCAATTCACAAACTGGTTTCCATGCCGAAAAAAGCCATGATAGTGAGATTCGCAATGTCAACGTAGTAAACGCACATGTCACTCTGCATAGATTTTTTTGATGAGGACAGTGTGTTAGCATTTGACCAAGTGACCCCAAAACAAATAATACATCTCACTAGTCACATTATATCGCGCATATTTATATTACGATTATTAGGAGTACTTTTTCAACCCCCAATTTCCGGGATTGACTCATGGCACAACTTTCCTAACACAAAAAAAATTCACAATTCACCAAGTAAAGTCTGACTTTGAATTCTGTTTTCAGCTTTCAATCGCCGAGACCATCCCGTATTTTCCCCATTATCATTGCGCAGATAATTTTGACCACCTGAGGTCAAGAAGTCTCTCTAACGTCATGAACACACATTGCAGAATTCCGAAATCTTCCCCAAGCTGTATCACAAATATGATACCATTCCATAATGAAGCAGCGCTCTTTCTTTGCAATTGTTGCAAAGAAGTTTGTTCGCGCACCGGTAAATCAGCGGTCCCATTTCGTGTTTTCTTGTACAAAATGGGCGAGATGGAAACGTCATTTTCTCAATGGAGCATCTCAGACTTTAAAGCTACATTCTGCCTTTGACATGCGTCATATCTCCTACCCGCTCAATCATGAATTAGGGTATTTTATCCCCAAAATTTCGAGCTACTGGAACCTGAAGAAAAGCATGCACTGTGGACCCTGGAGGTCAGAGCACTTTTTTCAGTCGGGTGTTCCCGAATATACTACGTTAAATTGGGTTTGGTCAGATCACAATAACATATCATGTCACCTTTTTTTGATATTACTACAGATGTTATACTACATGGATAGCAACCCTGATTTTCAACCCCGATCTCACTCACCATTTCTTCTTCAGTTTTAGATACACTTAGGCCGAGGGTCCGCAAAAAACAATTTGCAGCAGGGGCTGACTTACCTCTGTTTCTCCTGTTATTATGGTGTGAATTCCCATGTGTAATGTTTAACCCAGCTTAACCTGCTTATAAATAAGCTAGGTAAGTGGTAGTGAGTTGAGGTCCTTCTTGGCCTTGCTTTTGGGTAAATAACTTGTGCAATCCCCCGCTTGAAAATCGAACTCCTGAGGAGTCCCCACCTTTCTGATCTCTGATTGGCTTCATTACATGACAACATCCCTGAGTAACCAATCAAAATAGACTTTTGTATAGACTGTATACAACCTTAAATGAATAAGTCAAGATGTTTTGTCAAGCTCAGTTTGACTTACATTCGTAAAATACTATGTACATACATACAAAGTCCCAAAAATAATACAATTTTGATGGTAAAATTACAAAATAGAGGCATTTTTAATTTTTGCTTTTTTGACTACTAAGAAGACCGGCGGATTTTCGCCACGGCGTATTGATCAAAGCGCCCACCGTGCGTCAAAGTGAATGACCCAAACAGTGTGTTTTACTCGAATTGTTATTTGCTTGACACTGTAATATTGATGGATTAATGAAAGTAATAAATAAAATTAGAAAAAAAGTTACAGCATGACATATTATTGTTTCATTTCGTTTGTTTTTAATTATTATGGAGTGGCAACCCTGCGATATGATGGTCACACGGACGTAATTATGGATGGTCATCACTTTGACGTCACCGTTTGCCTGCCGATGTGGATTTGTTGGCATCGTTTTCAATACTATTGGGCGGTATGATTAAAAGGGGGCAAAATACTCAACAAATGTGGACCATTTCACTTATTTTGATTATATTAATCTACGTTCTTAAGCTTGTTCCCATCCATACCAAATTTTCGCAAATATCAGTAATCATGAACATAATTTTCCTTTAAAATTATTTTATCATGATTACATTGTATTTGATTGGCTAATTACTAAAAATAACCCATGAATACCCAATCATATTTGCTGGTAAGTCCCTATTGATGACTGAAGATTCAGTGTGCACATAATAGACAACTCTTTTAATTATTCACACAAAACACTCTATGTGTTTGGATACCAAATCAATGTATTTTAATAAAAATCTAATGGTCCAATCATACAAATTGTGTATGATACCAAGACACAAACAATATGACATGCTGATACAATAACATCTTCTTTGTACCGCCTAATTTCAAGACTTTAACTAAAGCCTTTCACAAGATGTTTTTAAATTGTCCGCACATTTATTTCATTCTTTCTCTATCAGTTGTTTGTTCAGCACTAAAACTACAAATTAAGAACTGTTTAAGCTTCTTCAAGGCCGACCTCGAGATTTCCAAAGGATGGTGGCCCTCAATTTTCTAACATCATATGTTTTGCATTTTCATTTACACTGTTCGCTATTTACTGAAATGATATTGTGTCTGCAATTTAATTGGTTCGTAGCTGTGTGAGATGAGAATCGAGGTGCCTAGTAACAATGGACTAACATTTAAAATCTCTGGTAATTCATTGACAAATCTTTTTATACCTTTATAATAAGTATTAATATGTTCTTATTTTGAATAATGCACATAAAGTATTGTTTTTTAGCCTCGGCCATGTATCCTATCATGTCGTATTACACGGGCTACAGCACTACTTTTTGGCGTAAAACAACTCGGCTGTGGCTCGTTGTTCTACTCAAAATAATGTCTGCACCCATGTGATATGACACGACAGATACACGATAGAGGCTAAAAAACGATATCTTGTCATGCTTTGCAACCCTTGAATTTTCAACTATAAATGACCAATATTGACCAATCTTGACCTGTCCTTTGATACAGACCCTAAAACCTAGCTGTAAACTACAGCTTGTTTTTGCATATGCTAGTGAAGATCTGTACCCTTTTAACCCTGTCCCTATGGACACAAACATATTTTGGGTCTGCATTAAATAAAAATCTTAAGTCTTTCAACTTACTGAGTAGTTTCTTCAATGGATCACATCTTTGCCAGCACCTTCCAATATAAAACTTCATAATCTTGTTCATTCCCTATTATACCAATCTTTCATGAAAATGTTTATGGGTTGGGACCTAGACACATTGTAACAGTGCCGACTTGGCGATGAATTTAGTCAAATCAGATTCCGTCATCTCTATATTGGCATATGAAACAAGGCTGTTCTTGTGAACCACAAAGTCCCCCGCTCGTCGCGGTAGTTAAAAGGAGAAAGTAAACCTAACTTAAAGATCCAGAGAGGATTGTGATGATAATACCTTGGATGGCCCCAGATGACCTGGAAAAAATTTTTTTTTTTTTTAAATTAATATTGGTAGAAAATGTAGATTACACCCACTATATATGTTCCATGACCATACAACCTTTGTAGTTGTTTGACCTGGATGGCCCCCACAAGACCCTTGAAATTACCTTCAAAATTTTCAGCACTGAATTTGACCACACCCACCAAATTTCACGACCAATTGACCATACAACCATTTGGCAGTAAATTGACCCTCAGATGACCCCAAATGACCCAGAAATGACCTTGAAAAAATTGGCATAAAATGTGACTGCCCCACAAGGTTCATGACCATACCACCATGCATAGTGATTTGATCCTTGAATGACCCTGGTTACCTTGAAATGACCTCAAAATTTTCGGCACTGAATATTGACCGCACTCACCAAGTTTCACATCCTACCACATGTTTAGGATTTTGACATTGAATGACCTCCACATACCTTGAATGACCTTCAAAATTTTCAGCACCAAATGTTGAGCACACCCACCAATTTTCTCATCCTACACAGATTGCCAATGTTTAAAGCAATTTTTACACACGTTTGAACCTTTGACCCATGGCAACATGACCCATCTCCGAACTCATCCGCCGCCTACTAAGCGACATATATTGTGCAAAGATGACACCCATACTTGCTTAATTAAAAGATATCGTGTTGCAAGGTTTATAGCAATTTAATCCTGTTTTTACCATTTTGACCGCATTTGACTTGACCCATGACACATGACCCACTTCGGATCCCACCCATCGCGTACTCGAGATACATCGATGTTGCGAAGATGGACACCCACACTTGCTTCGTTCCAAGATATCGCGTGGGACACACACACACACGCACGCACCACTACGGGGAGCATTTCTATAATCCCCTTCGCCCACATAAGTTGGCGGGGGACCAACAATTTGACTGCATTATGTTTGGGGCATGATCTAATTGATAAGGTATTACAAAGGTGCCTCGGGTCAGAGCATTATTTTGAGATCGCCGTATTTGGTCTATAATTTTAAGCATGCCCTCAAAGCAATTAATACTGGGGTATGTAAGGGCCGCTAGAAGATATCACCAACTTGTGACCTTGCTGGTTTAAAGGTTTGACTCAATTTTTTTTGCCACTCAAACTACTTGATTGCAAAGTTTCAATTACCATGGCAATTTAAAAAAAACTACTCAAGCACTTTTTGCATCATACTCCAGCACTGTGGAAGATGATGCCATAGTGATGTGATAATTTGCTCATATTTCTTTCAAGAAAGAGAAGATTCAGCTTAAAGCAAATACACTACGTAAATAACTTTTAAATTTGATGGGTGAGCTAAGGATATGAGTACAGTAGTGCTGCTTAAAATGTGCATAAAAGATAAGTAGAATCCTAACATGAAAGGTCTTTTAGTTTTCTAAAATAGGTGCAAACCAATTATGGCAGTAGTACTTAACTATACCTCTTTGTGTCTTAAGAATTAAGATGTAGAGAGATTTACATGTGTGTGTTCAGAGATTGCCACAGCTTAAACTAATAGTTAGAGTAAGGATTTAGAGTTATGTTTGTGTTTTTTTGCATAGTGTACTGTCCACCACATGTGACTAAGATAAAGGTACTTGAAAGTAATCTCATGGGATGCAGGGTAAGAATTTTGTATCGTGCCACCACCCCAATGAATTTGACAGCCTCAACGGAATACCTTCATGTTCAAGGATGTGTGGCAAATACTATTCATCCCGGGTTATAGAGCATTCACTGGCTTGAGGTTTTGTGGCAGAGTAAGGGTAAATTAGAGCTTTTCACACATGCATGTAAACGATAGATCAAATTTGCAATTAAGATTGGTCCTTGTAGATTGCATGCTGCCACCAAAATCGACCAACTCCACATACATCACTGTGTATCTTTCAAACATTAGGCCCCCAACAAAAATTCTTGTGTTGCCCTCCGCGACCGACCCCAAATCCCGGAATCTTGGGTCGTGTTTTTTTTTTATTCTTGAGTTTCGTCTATTTTTTCCTTTTTTCCGGTTGATAAATGTGTACAAAGCCAACCAAATGGAAAATCACATGGAGGGGAATGAAGTGAGGTCGATTAACTTCTTGCACTGGCCAGGGATGTGCAGTGGCATGTTTTAAAAATGCAGAAATCGGGAACTTTCCGTCTATCAGAGCAATCTAGCCCTACCTGTCCAGTGAGGGTTTTCTGATTGCCAGACCATGCGGCATTTTTTGCTACCACTAACTATTAGTTAGATGGCACTGTGACAAAAATCTTCACGAAATAAAATTTCAGAAACTGAAAGGTGACATAACCATATTTACCTCAATCTCTTGCTACCAGATGCTTACAGAATTGGAAATTCCGCTTGCCATGCATGTGAAGAATCTTCTTTACTATACCGTGTGCCTTCTCTACCCGATCTTCTTCGATGAATTTTGCGTTCGATTTTGTCCGAATATCTATTATATGGCAATCTACAGTCGCCATATTAAATAGTACTTTGTGTCGTTAACTTTATAGGTTTATTTGATCCTTGAAAACGACTGGATGGTTTGGATTGAAATTCGGTGCAAAATGCCTTCAATGTGCCTGAGATCTAGGCAAATGGGCCTAAAATTAACATCATGACCTATAGCACAGTTCAAACAAACATACATTACCCCTCGCAATGGGATGGTCTCACTACCTTCGTGATGGGGAATAAACCTGGGGTGTATAAGGTCGCGAAAATGCCTTTCACCATATATATTTTCTATCTATTCCCAGCGGTTAGAAATAAATGAAACAGTGGAATACAAAAGTGATTTTTTAACCGATTTTTTGTTCCCCGACAATTTTTTTGACATGGAAAATCACGATGGAATCCTACGGTAGTTAAGCGTTGAGTGTTACAGCTTTGACAGGCTTGGAAAAGTGTTTAGGTGGTTTTCCGCTGTTGTACCAACTACCAACAAGCAACACAGCCCTTACGTATTTAGCTGGAATTTACATGAATAAGTCAATCACGTTCTGGAGAAATGATTTAAAAAAAAAAAAAATTCCCGACCGTCCTGATTTTAAGCTGGGGAGGGCAACACAACAATTTTTTTTTTGGCCTTATGTTAAGTATTTGTGAAAGAGACAACTGACCATGATGATTTTCTTTTTTTTGGTTGGAATTGGTAAATTTCATGAAACTCTGCAATTTCCATGCAGGGCAAAACAAGGTAACGAGCCGTGTCACTTAAAAAGATGGAAATATACCTCGGCATGACAAACTCAATGATGGCAACTGTTGTAAAAGCTGCTGAAAAGGAGCAGAAGAGCGACGATCACAAATTCCATCAATTTTTTTCCCGAGTGTGAAAATTTTACTAAGCTCTATTATGTTGGTGTCTAACAAAAGTAATACAAGTTCCAGTGCAATGGTAATGATGATGATACAGGCAGCAATACACAAAACAACAACATACAATACACAAAACAACATTTTAATCAAATATTTGCACAATGATTTGGGCAGTGTTGGGTGGTGCACTGAAAAAACTAATACACGGAAACCTTTCAAAGCAAAATATTCCAATTCTGATTATCAGATTACACAGCTAGTTTCCCCTCCTTGGATTTACCAACGCTATTCTCATTGGCTAGTATTATAAGGTGTCCTAACAGCCAATGGTGTACTCTGATATGGTAGACACTCCATGTGTTATCGCAGTGTGGCGACAGATTAGCTACCACCCCGAGTCGACCATCACATTGGCACTCTCTGAAGTACACTCTATAGGGTGTCCTCACAGCAATTTGATGTACTTTGACGTAGTAGGCAATCCGTGTGTACTGCCACTGGGACTACAGATTAACTACCACACAGGGGTCTACATTGCATTGGAACTTACAAATTGACACTCTCTTGAGTACACTCATAGGGTGTTTCCTACAGCCAATGGTGTTACTCTGATGTAGTAGGCACTCCATGTGTACTCCCTGTGTGGCTGCAGATTAGCTACCATGTCTACATCACGTTGGCACTCCAAAAGTGACACACTCTGAAGTACACTCTATAGGGTGTCCTAACAGCAAATTGATGTACTTTGATGTAGTAGGCACTACTCTCACTGGGACTACAGATAACTACCACATAGGGGTCTACATCAAATTGGCACTTACAAATGACACTCTTGAGTACTTTTTTTTTTTTTTTTTTTTAAAATTAACATCATACCTATAGGCACAGTTCAAAACAAACACATTACACATCGCAATGGAGGGCTCTCACTAGCCTTCGTGATGGGAATGCTGGGGTTAAAGTTCGCGAAAATGCCTTTCAACATATAAAGTTTCTATTCCCAGTTGTTTAAGAAATAAATGAAACAGTGGAATAAAAATGTGATTTTTACCAATTTTTTTCCCGACATTTTTTTTGACATGGACACAATCACGATGGAATCCTACGGTAGCTACGCGTTGAGTGTTACAGCTTTGAAAGGCTTTGAAAGGTTGTGAGGTGGTTTTCAGCTGTGTAACAACTACACAGCAACACACCCGTGTATTTAGCTGGATTTTACATGAATATAGCAATCACTTTCTGGAGAAATGAGTTAAAAAAAATTCCCGACCGACCGACCTTCCTGATTTTAAGCTGGGGAGGGCAACACAACAATTTTTTTTTTGGCCTTATGTTATTTGTGAAAGAGACAACTGACCATGATGATTTTCTTTTTTTTGGTTGGAATTGGTAAATTTCATGAAACTCTGCAATTTCCATGCAGGGCAAAACAAGGTAACGAGCCGTGTCACTTAAAAAAATGGAAATATACCTCGGCATGACAAACTCAATGATGGCAACTGTTGTAAAAGCTGCTGAAAAGGAGCAGAAGAGCGACAATCACAAATTCCATCAATTTTTTTCCCGAGTGTGAAAATGTTACTAAGCTCTATTATGTTGGTGTCTAACAAAAGTAATACAAGTTCCAGTGCAATGGTAATGATGATGATACAGGCAGCAATACACAACATTTTTTTAAATGGCCAACATTTTAATCAAATATTTGCACAATGATTTGGGCAGTGTTGGGTGGTGCACTGAAAAAACTAATACATAGAAACCTTTCAAAGCAAAATATTCCAATTCTGATTATCAGATTACACAGCTAGTTTCCCCTCCTTGGATTTACCAACGCTATTCTCATTGGCTAGTATTATAAGGTGTCCTAACAGCCAATGGTGTACTCTGATATGGTAGACACTCTATGTGTTATCTCAGTGTGGCTACAGATTAGCTACCACCCAGAGGTCTACATCCATTGGCACTCTCGGAAAGTACACTTCTACGATGGGTGTCCTCACCGCCATTTGATGTACTTTGACCTCGTAGGCAACCGTGTTTTTGTGTACTGCCACGGGGACTACAGATTACATTGCATTGGAACTTACAAATTGGAAACTCTCTTGAGTACACATCGAGTTTAGGGTG
The DNA here is from genome assembly GCA_023653785.1 of Ophioderma brevispina. Classification (NCBI taxonomy): domain Eukaryota; kingdom Metazoa; phylum Echinodermata; class Ophiuroidea; order Amphilepidida; family Ophiodermatidae; genus Ophioderma; species Ophioderma brevispina. Next base: position 29,995 of record JAMKCH010000671.1, read on the forward strand.
TCCTAACGCATGGTGTACTCTGATGTAGTAGGCACTCCATATGTGTACTCCCTGTGTGGCTGCAGATTAGCTACCATGTCTACATCAAGTTGGCCACTCCACAAACTGTGATACACGTTGAAGAGTACACTCTATAGGGTGTCCTAACAGCAATTGATGTACTTTGATGTAGTAGGCACTACGTCACTGCGGGGACTAAATTAACTACCACATAGGGGCTTCTAATCAAATTGGCACTTACCCAATGACACTCTTGAGTACACACTATATAGGGTGTCCTAACTATGAAGCTTTATTAGTATCATCTCGCCCTCGCATCTTGTATCTCACCCCTCAATCTCGGATCTCGTCCCCGAATCTCGGCCCTCAATCTCGGATCTCGCCCTTGGATCTCACATCTTGCCCTCACATCTCCACCTTGTGCGAAATACGGATCTCGTTATTGTGCGAGATATGCATCTTGTCCTTGTGCGAGATACGAGACCCGAGATGAGATGGGAGTGCAAGATGATACTAATAAAGCTTCATACCTAACAGTCATTGGTGTATTCTCATGTAGTAGGCAATCCATGTGTACTCCCAGTATGGCTTCATATTAGCTATCACCTAAAGGTCTACATCACATTGGCACTTAAAAATTGTCACTCTCAAGAGTACACAGTATAAGGTGTCCTTCTTACAGCCAATGGTGTACCCTGATGTAGTAGGCATGCACTCTGTATGTAATCTCAGTGTTTACAGACCCTTCACAAGTAGACAAAATATTGACGGCTATGAGGGGCATGGTTGACGCCTCGGGGCATAGTATGGTTCGAGATCACCTTGGGCCTATAGTTTCACCATGCTCCGAATAAAAAGCAGTCAATATTTGTTTTATATACCGAATATATAGATTCTTGTCAACTGATTGGTTAAAAGGACATTCTATTTCTAAGCCAGGATGCTAACACAGGCCTATAAATATTATCATGTATGTGTAGGCCATGGATGCATGCATGGTTTAACAATTTGTGTAACTTAGGGTCCAAAACTTATGAAGAATTAGCAATCAACCTTTCTTGTGTTCAGGAGTGATGTTGGAGTCCAAAACGGATCACCGTAAATCGACTTCTTGCCATTTTTTTGTCGGCAAGATGCCTACAACTCCGAATTCAGCAACTTTTACACGGCCTGCAGATGGCCGTTATCGGTGTCAAATTATAATCCTCGAATATCTCAAGGTGTATTTTACATTTGCGTTTTGGTATTAGCCCTATGAGCGGCATCTCTGATTCCTTTCAGATCTTCTACAAGCTCATAGCATGAATACAGGTCCTGCGATTCAGCCATTTCCTTGCCAAGCCTGCATCAGGCTTGCACTACATTTTTGTTTACTCCGTACTGTCAGTTCGGCCAGAGTCCAGGCTGGTCGGCATATCCGTCAAAATGCAAAATGCGATCTCTTACACCAGCTTCAATATGTACACTCATTAATAGTTCGTACGACAGTCTTTTAAGCTGGGAAGAGGCGTCCCGGGCATAGTTCATGAACTATGCCCGCTCTCCCAGGGCATAGTTCATTTTTGGTTCATTCTTGAAGCTAGTTGAATTTATGCCTCCACTTTTAACCAATCAGATGACAGGGATCTATTATGAGGTATATAAATGCTTATATCTGATAAATAGACAATACCAGGTACACAGCAAATATTGGTGTGTGAGTACAAGAAGGTTGTAAGTAAAATAACTTCCATTTGTCAGAAATTCACATCAAATATACCTTTTATGTTAAGTCTTTGATCAATGGCCCTGCTCAATGTTTTTTTCAGGCAACACAGTCACCTGAAAAACCATTTCAAGGGCCACTGATTCAAGGAAAGATAAATGGAGAGTTATCCTAATACAAGGCAGCGTGTGTTCTGTTTTAGCATAACCAACCCCACGAAACAACCTCATAGTCACCGGCAACGTTCATTATTGATCAATTGTTATATAATAGTTATAATACGCAGTAGTGTGTATGAGCTTTATTCCGTTAAAGTATTGATTCCAGTATCACAAAATGGAGCTTTTTTGCCAGATTGGTTTACATACCATTGTGTATTAGATTAAGACTACAGATTAAAAGGTTACTGGTTCAAATCCATGTGAAACCTTTCTTTGATTTAATCAGTCTTAATCTTTTTAGAGTAAGAGAAGTTAGAACAACCTATAAAATTGGTGTAAAAACACATCAGTATATGGAGAATACTAGTGTTGTTTATGATAAAAAATATTGCTGGCTGCACACAGATGTATCACAGGGCAGCTATTGCACTTAAGACCTTCTTGCATTCACATTACAATATGTCCTTTGAAGTACACAGCCAATGATGTACCTACACAGGGCCTATTGGTTACACAGGTGTTTCCTTGTGACCCCAACGTAAGTGCTGTGTGTGTACATTTGTAGCTTAGATTTAGTCCGTTAGTCACTGTATAATCTGAATGGGTGAATATGATTTAGTTACAACTCCTGCTACACTAATATCATATTTGAAAGCTTTTATACCTTAGAACAATGTTTTTTTCAAATCATTTTACAATCCATGGTACTGGTAAAATATTAAGCATATTTGCCAATCTTTTTTTATTCCATGCCATCGTGTAACACTTTGAAGCAGTGACCCATCCCTTCACTCCCATTCCCAAATCCCATGAAATCAAAATCCTCCTTCCTTGAATGTGGGAAGGAGGATGAACAATCTGAGGGAATCAAGACAAAGTGTGCTTAAAGGTGCAACAAGAGATTTTTGAGGCACCAAAATATTGTGTCATAATAGTAATTTCATATAGATTAGACACTCATTAGGCTTCTTACCTTGTATTTGGCTTTTGAATGTCTTAAAAGAGAAAATAAATGTGATTTTGATTTGCTTATATCTCAATGCAAAACATAGGATGAATTCTGTATTGCTCCTATACGAAATTAGAAAATTCAAAATTTTTGTACCAAAGAAACATTTCTCAGCTTAATCCTTTCAGATGGGGATATTTTTGATGGAAAGCTTTACTTCAGGGCAAAAATCATTACTTTTAATTTTTTAGGGACACCTGATATGTGAAATCTCCTGTTGCACCTTTAAATTAGTCTTCATGGATTGCAAACAACTTGCAGCTGTAATCTTGAGCACAATACTCTTTAAATCATACATGACACAGATCCAATCTTAACTGATACTGTAATTCTTTGAGAATTCTCTTTCAAAGCATTGGGCTATTCCAGAAATTATCCCACACCCCCTCCCTTAAGATAACAACTTCATAATTTGAAATGACCATGGGAATTCCCAAGTTGTTTTGGGCAAGTTTTCATCATGACATCTTCGGATGTTGTGACCAACGAGACTGAAAGGAATAAAACCAGCCTACTAAGTGATAATATTCTTTGGGAAATGGGATTTTCTTGTCAGTGGGTTCCCAGAGTCATCTTTGGTTAGCTACTCAATATTCAGTGATCTGTTAAAGTAACATAATTGGAATATTGTAGATAAATAAAATAATAAATAAGGTTTATTTTAATCTCAAATCGTGGCCTATAGGCCAAATTGCTAGAGACTTTACAACTTATAATTACGAGACAAACAATGCAACTTGGAGGCAGCAGCTTAAACAGCGCCATATTGCAATATTCAAACACACTACACAAAACACACACCAGATGGGTAGTGCAAGCTTTCATGGTTCATTTGCCCATTTCAATGAACCGTGGAGAAAGTGGTATTCAGGTTTTAATATCTGTTATACAAATTAAATCCCAAATTGAGTTCCCGAATTAAATCCAGCAAGTGGTCCCCCTGAGATTCAATCCAAGGACTCTTTGCTCCAGAGGTAAGCTTGCTAAACGCTAGACCACGCCACTTTCACTACTTGGATATGCTTTTTATGATTTTCATTGTGAGAATTCCCATGCACCTTTGGATTTCATGATGGGAATTCCCATGTACTTTTTGGATTTCACTACAGGAATTCTCATGCATTATGGGAGAAAAAGGGTGTGGGAATTCTGACTTTTTTGGGGTGTTTATAATTTCTGGAACCCGGTTCTGGAATAGCCCATGCTTTCAAGTAAAATTACAATGGAAAACAAATCTTTGTAATTGGCAAAGTAGAACTGCCCAAATAAATACTTACATTTTGGGTCAAAAGTTTCAGGAGCTCACATGAAAAGGTCCAGCTAGGTTTTTTTCATTTTTCTACAAGTTATAGTGATTTCCCTTGAAGCAATGTTGAGTTATTATAATTAAAAATGTTCCAAAAAACATACTCTGTGAGGCAAACAAAGAATACCAACATATGTGAAACACATTCTAATCAGTACCTGCCCTGTAAATATTCATCAAAGGAGAAAATGGCAGTCAGGCTGGCTTACTGAAAAAAAAAATTGCTTGACAAAACTTCTTACAAGGAGCATTTTGTGATGCACAGACTCGTCCTTCTGATTTAGCTTTTGAAAAACAGGATTTTTTAAATTTGAAATTGAAATTTGGAGCATTAAGACACAAACATTAGCTCATTACATCAAAATACACCATCAGAATCAACTGAAATTTGGAAAAAAACTTTTCCTTCTTGGGTGGTATTTATTGAACCATAACCCAAAACAAAGTTGCTAAAATCATAAAATACAACTTTAAAATCCAGTACTTATGCAGAAATTTGAAACTGTTTTAGAGCAAAACTGAGATAGATACACCCTCAGGCTAATGTGAGCCTTGAACACAGCACACTCAATGACTTGGTCCATCTAACTATACTTTGTTTAGTCTTAAACTGGAGGCTGACATTACTGCAGTTTTGTTCTTTGCATTACTGCCTTGAAACATGCCATTCTTGCGGTCACAGCATATAGATAGTGTGAATGAAAAGGACAACACCTTTTTGTGACCGAACAGAGTATAGCTGATGTGTATCGCATTAGCACAGTATCAATTAGACTGTAATGCAAGCTATTAATGGTTTTGTTATCACATGAGCTTCAGAGTTATGGGTTTGGAGCCACAGTTCTGTTGATATCACACCCGATGCCAAACTGTGCTCTGTATCACTATACGATGACATACAAAATAATGCTGACATACTGTGTACGTACACTGAAAGTCCCTGAGGTTGGAAAAAGGTTAATACAGACAATCTTTTTTGTATTACAAAAAATTTATATAAATTTGTGTGGAATTTACAGAAGGTTTGAATATTTTTTCATTCCTTTATTAATCAAAATGATTAAAATTGTATTTTAATACAAAATGGAACTATTACATTCGGGTATAAGGTAGTCTACAAAATGTGTATATTTATAAAGTGACAACACGGTTAGTTATTCACAACAATCTTTATAATGTTACATGTGGTTATGTATATGCATAAAACTTGACGAGCAGTCGTAAGGGGCTAAGGTCTTGAAAAGATACCATTTATTTGTATATACACATGTATATGACATGCTTTTAACAAATAGTTCCTGATAAATGATTTTCAGTGTGAGGTTTCTAAAATCACGTCCCTTTATATAAGCAGGTACCGGACGACTAAACCTGACGATTACTACCTTAGTATTTATTTGAGGTCCTCTGGTTATAAAAATTCTACATGAGGTTTTCTTTTTTGTTTTGTTTTTCACAACTTTTTGGGGATAAATTGCTATATACTAAGGTGGGAATAAAAACAAAATAACAATTCCATTTGTAATCTACACTACAGCTGTGGAAGATATAATAAGTCAAGTCTTCCCAGGGGGAGTGTGGATTTCAAATAGAACAGCCCATTGGATAACATCGATTTTAAATGGAATAGCCCCTTGGATAACTTCATTTGAATACACACCCCTGCTGTAGAAGATTTTAGGCAAGTTCCTCTACACAGGGAGGATAGTTTTCATATGGAAAAGCTCAACTGAGGGATAGCTTGAAATTTATACTCTATATGTATGCAGTGTACTCATAGTTGTACTCGGGCCAGTGCTCATTTAACTCATAAATTTACTTGGATTGGAACTGTACTTGAACTTAACTACTCAGTTTTATTTAAAGGGCATTTTTGGATCTCAAGTTAGCTTGGCAATGATTGCTGCTCAAATATTGTCATTTAAGAATTCTTTTTTTTTTTTTTTTTTTTTCTCTGGGGAAGATTTAGGTAAAGTCTTTTACAGGGGGGGGGGCATCGATTTTAAATGGAATAGCCCCTTGGATAACTTCATTTGAATACACACCCCTGCTGTAGAAGATTTTAGGCAAGGTCCTCTACACAGGGAGGATAGTTTTCATATGGAAAAGCTCAACTGAGGGATAGCTTGAAATTTATACTCTATATGTATGCAGTGTACTCATAGTTGTACTCGGGCCAGTGCTCATTTAACTCGTAAATTTACTTGGATTGGAACTGTACTTGAACTTAACTACTCAGTTTTATTTAAAGGGCATTTTTGGATCTCAAGTTAGCTTGGCAATGATTGCTGCTCAAATATTGTCATTTAAGAATTCTAAGACATAAACCAGCATGATGAACTTCCAATACTCACTTACAGACAACCACTGTTGAATTCCATTATATAGATACAATCATTTGTTTATCCCTATGTTATGTTGAACTTAACAAAAGACCATCATACCTTCTTTGAAATGCTGAATTAGTCACCTTTACACAATCTATAAAAATATTTTTATGAGGTTTTAAAATAAAGGGGGATAGGAATCCACGTATGCATGATTACCTGTATCCTAATTAACAGTGGCATACCGATGGGGGGGGGGGGGTTGTCCCCCACAGGGACCAAAACATGTATTTTCATCCCTCCTCTTCTGGAAATTTTGACCAATTTCAGCACAAATTGGGTAAAATTATTGTAAATTTGCAATTTTTTGCACACACTTTGTTCAGTTAAAACTTAATTGAAGCAAATCACCGAGACGACTTACAAATTTTGCCCCCTCTGGCTCTATAACATGGGAATATTGCCCACTTTGGATCGACTGCCTCGGTACGCCACTGCTAATTTATACAGGATGCTTAATTACAGAAATAACATTATGGTATAACTTTATAACTAAGTAGTATAGACCAGTTTAAAACAGCAATGTTTGTAATCATATTAGGACCTGGTATCTTCAAATAAGTCTGACTGTTACACATTGGTCAATTGAAGAGGAAGTAGAGTGTTCTTCCCACAATGCATTTCTTTCAATACAATATTTTTGCAAAGGTTGTCACATGAATTTCCTTTAATTTGTATATATTTTGTTATTTAAAAAGGACAAACACTTCCTTCCAAATAGCCGATTTCGCAGGAATGTGTTCCCAAGTTCCCCATTTTTTCCAGGCTTTGATATCCCCGATCATATTGTAGCATACATTCACATAAAATGGAGCATAGCATTTAAAATGGTAATGTACGCTGGATTAATTTGGCAGATCTTCTTTACCTGTTAGTGCTCACATACCCATAATTAAGCTAATATCCCACATCCATCGTTAATTGAATAAAAATAAACCAAGCACGTAATCAGTTCAAATATAATTCTACCTAACCTATCAGACTAGACAACAAGCCAGTACTAGTGTATCTGTGTACAAGTGTGTATATGTTTGAGTTATTTAAAAGAGGTAGATCTATTGTGCGTGAAGTTCTGTGCAATTCAGCAAATCTCACATTGATGGATAAAAAGAATGTCAAAAAACCTATATGCTGCCCTCTGGTGTCCAAATGATAAAAACAAGGTCAGTAGCACGTATTTATAATGAGGAGGTACCACTGATGGAGTTCTCGTATCTTTCATGCTATCTTGCATATCATGTTTCTGTGCACTTTACCTGGCTGTGTAAGCTACGGGTGCTTAATTCACCTACCCAATATGTAACAACATAGATATATTATGTTTGGGGATCAGGATTACATTTATTTGAGGATAGAATTGGATAAGAATTTTGATAAGAATTAGAAAATTATTTGGTTTATAAAAATCAGGTCATCAAATATTGGGCAAATTTGTGCTACTTGTCAAATATATTCACAGGCTTAACTTGTCCAATTTTTGAAGTAATGCACTGCCATGTTTTAAATTCCTTATTTCCACCAGCCAACATAGCAGGGTTATAAATGAGAATGCTATTCTTGAAGTTTGGGGAAGGTTTGAAGATGTTTTTCTATAATTGAAAGGTGCTAAATCAGAATATTTGTGTCCAACCTCTGGGAAATGTGGGGAACTTTGTAAAATAAGGGGTGAAATAAGTACAGGGTTAAATTTGAAATCAAGTGAAATTGCATTGAATGTACACCAATGTACTTGTCTCCATATATGGAGGGGGGGGGGTTAAAAGATATAGTTTGTCTAGGTTCTGACCTTTAGTTACATGGCTACAGCCCTGATAATGTTCAAGGTCATCCTGGGCAAAACAGATTCAATGATCAGAATTTGTTGAAACTGGTGTCAAAAATTGTATACAATTCCGGGGTCAATTTTTGGTGACCCCTATAGCCCACATACCCCTATAGTTACATTTTACCCAAAATTATGCAAAAAATGCCAAACATTGCAAAATAAGGCAAAGTGACAATTTGACACCGGTTCCGGCAAAATCTAATGAGACCAATGTATTGGTGTGCATTTAAACACAATTTGACCTGATGTCAAATTTACCCCGTACTAATTTTACCCCTTATTTTACAATGTTCCCCACATTTCCCAAAGGTTAGACCCAAAAATTCTGATTCAGCACACTTCAAATTATATTATCACCTATGTTTATCACCTTCAATCTCAACATCATACCTGTCTCATACTGTTTCACTATGCATAGATTTATACATGAAAATCTGCTGTAGACGATGCCCATATACCATACTAATTTACAGAAGTATGTCGTAATTAAGCAAAATATATTATGGCAAGATACTGCAGTGTATTTTAAACTTGAACAGCTTACAGCTGAGCCAACATCAAATCTACATTATCATACAGTTGCCTGACCATTTCATAACATAAGCTTCAAGGTTAAATTGTTTGCAATGTCAAAGAACATGATTAGGGGCTAGGTTAAAGAGGAACTTCTTTATCATTTTGAAAAATAAAATCTCTTACTGGTATGATTGAGCTAGTTTGGTTTAAAAAAAAACATGACAGTTCATTTCTTAATTCCAGTTGAACCCCACTTGAAAGTCTCCAATTTTAATTTTTCAACTGAGTTGAACTGATTTCCACTGGATTAATTTTGGTTTTAACCCAGTTCAGCGTTTTTTTTCACTTTGGATGTTCTTTCCCCTTTCTTCAAGTATTGAAGTAATGCACTGCCATGTTTTAAATTCCTTATTTCCACCAGCCAACATAGCAGGGTTATAAATGAGAATGCTATTCTTGAAGTTTGGGGAAGGTTTGAAGATGTTTTTCTATAATTTGAAAGGTGCTAAATCAGAATATTTGTGTCCAACCTCTGGGAAATGTGGGGAACTTTGTAAAATAAGGGGTGAAATAAGTACAGGGTTAAATTTGAAATCAAGTGAAATTGCATTGAATGTACACCAATGTACTTGTCTCCATATATGGAGGGGGGGGGTAAAAGGATAGAGTTTGTATAGGTTCGGACCATTAGTTCATGGCTACAGCCCTGATAATGTTCAAGGTCATCCTGGGCAAAACAGATTCAATGATCAGAATTTGTTGAAACTGGTGTCAAAAATTGTATACAATTCTGGGGTCAATTTTTGGTGACCCCTATAGGCCCATGTAGACCCTAGTTACATTTTACCCAAAATTATGCAAAAAATGCCAAACATTGCAAAATAAGGCAAAGTGACAATTTGACACCGGTTCCGGCAAAATCTAATGAGACCAATGTATTGGTGTGCATTTAAACACAATTTGACCTGATGTCAAATTTACCCCGTACTAATTTTACCCCTTATTTTACAATGTTCCCGCACTTTCCCAAAGGTTAGACCCAAAAATTCTGATTCAGCACACTTCAAATTATATTATCACCTATGTTTATCACCTTCAATCTCAACATCATACCTGTCTCATACTGTTTCACTATGCATAGATTTATACATGAAAATCTGCTGTAGACGATGCCCATATACCATACTAATTTACAGAAGTATGTCGTAATTAAGCAAAATATATTATGGCAAGATACTGCAGTGTATTTTAAACTTGAACAGCTTACAGCTGAGCCAACATCAAATCTACATTATCATACAGTTGCCTGACCATTTCATAACATAAGCTTCAAGGTTAAATTGTTTGCAATGTCAAAGACATGATTAGGGGCTAGGTTAAAGAGGAACTTCTTTATCATTTTGAAAAATAAAATCTCTTACTGGTATGATTGAGCTAGTTTGGTTTAAAAAAAAACATGACAGTTCATTTCTTAATTCCAGTTGAACCCCACTTGAAAGTCTCCAATTTTAATTTTTCAACTGAGTTAGTGACTTGAAATGATTTCAACTGGTTAATTTGGTTTAACCCAGTACGGTGTTTTTTTTTCACTTGGATGTTCTTTCCCCTTTCTTCAAGTATTGAAGAGCGAACAGACATATTCCAACATATTTATTCACTGCTTGCAACATTGATCTCAGGAACAGATTATGTAATTAGAGCATTGGTCAGGAGAGAAGTCCCAGTGACTGGGGTGTTTAAGAGTACTATAGACCAAGAATTTGTTTGTCTTATCTAATAGGCAGTTCTAATTAATTGCCGTCTGAGCCTGCTAAGGATTAAAGGGCCTTAGGCCTCAGAAGATCATTTTGAATATACGCAGTGACATAGCAGTTAAATATAAGAATTTCATTCAAATGTAAAATGGTCAGCTAACCGGCTAGCCCAAAAGTCATTGTCAATGCACATGGCTTTCACATGGATATTACATGGGTACTACAGGGCATCGCATGTGACTATCCATGTGATATCCATGTGATATGCATGTAGTACCCATGTGATATGCATGTAGTACCCATGTGATATGCATGTAGTACCCATGTGATATGCATGTAGTACCCATGTGATATGCATGTAGTACCCATGTGATATGCATGTAGTACCCATGTGATATGCATGTAGTACCCATGTGATATGCATGTAGTACCCATGTGATATGCATGTAGTACCCATGTGATATCTACTGATCACATGAGTACACCATATTATATATCATGTGGCTATCAAATGGGTATCACATGGTGTCTGGACTATGAAATGTGTTTCTAATCTGGTGTACCAAAACAACAGCCCTGATTTTATCTAGTTATCACTGGCTGACTAGTAATAATGTTACATATATGATGCCCAATTACAAAGACAGTTATTGAACAGTGTATCATTATATCTTCCTACACGTACATTCATTTCGGGGTTAAAAAGTCATACCTAGTATTATTTTTAAAAATTTGTTTACTCTCTAAAAGTTCTTGACATCTAGATCAGCAGTTTGGTCATCTTCATGACCTAGTGTACTTAAATAATACTGACTGTTTAAAAACAAGATTGTAACATACATAAAATGCAGCACATAGGTAAACAGTGCTAGCTAAATCAATTACATTGTATCCAAATTGAACAAACAAACAAACAATCTTAGAACTTTGTTGAAAGTTCTTAATTAGAGTGACAAAATATAGCTGATATAGTGATATGTAATACCACAGTTCCAATCACACATTATATAAGCTTATTTATAATTATATATTGATAATTCAAGACAAAATTGGCATGCATGCATCCATCCATAATCAGTGTAATTACAACAAATTAGTAAGATTAAACAAATTCTAAAGATATATATAATTTCCATTTTTTCTCTTCTATTGACAGCAAAACTGTACATAAGTCTCTATATTCAATTCTATGTATTTATTTACATAAGGGAGTGACGTCAAATCTCAACTACTGAGTTGTTGCCGGTCCCTGGTGGTTGAACCAAGTTGGCTTTGAAGATTTTGTGCAATGTTAGCCTATCTTTCTATAGCACTGCTTAATATTTTTAAGTTTGATGAATATCTTGAAGTGTATATTGATGATATAATAGTAATCGGCACAAAGTTTGTTGAGGTAGCTAGCTAACTAGGTCCAATGTGCTATCGTGCTGCTAAACAAGCTTAATTTTGACAGTCCAAGTCCTGGGTATTAATTACACCTTGCCTGGCATGCATCTCAGGTCGCTATAGTATGTGATCAAGCAAAATGGGCTCTTCTATTTTAAATTCATACTCCCTGTGGAAGATTTAACCCAAATCTTCCACAGAGGGGGTGAGTGTTTCAAACAAAGCTACCCAATAATTATTTCATAATTATAGGAATCATCAACAACAGAGGGGTGTATAGATTTAAAAAATAGACGACGACGGGCAAGCCTTGTTCAATATAGCAACTCGCCCAAATTGATTACAAACCACAAACCGAGAGGGCGCTTTGATGTTGGCCAGTCATGGGTGTTCCCATGGCCCGTTTACAACCTCAACCTCGTCCATTGTTAACATATTAATATTACAAAAACAATCCTTGCAGTGATTCTTTAGCTTCCATGTTTGCTTTGGAATAAGAAAATATCGCTCAATGACGTATACAAAATTTTGGATTTTTCGATTTTTTTTTGGTTTTAGTGTGAAATGAAAAATGATATCTAAAGTTTTCATTTCTTGGCTGTTACCTCTTGAATTTAGTTAGCCAATGGGCTACGGAATGGGCATATAGTATGACATTTAAAATAGTCACTCTCCATGTCTTCCAAAGGGGGGTGGGGTGACTTTCAAATGGAGGAGCCCAAATCCATATTAAAGAAAATATGATGGTCAGTTGGAAAGTCATTAACATTTAAAAGAGCCTTTCATGATCCACAACTTTTTTCCACTGACATACCTCAGAGAATTTCAGAGCTTTTATCACCTGAACACTGGCCTATGTTGGTGTCTGAAGAAAGCAAATATTTTTCTTATTTCCCTGTAAAATCTTAAGACCAAAAGGTGTTTGGTGTGGATGTTATGAGCGAAAAAAGTGTCTCATTTTGGTCGACCAATGTTAATTTTACATAGTATTCTATGGGGGCTCACGAAATCACATTTTTTAGCTCTCATATCAACAAGGGGCGTGTTGAAATGTCGGCATGAAACTTCACAGATGGGCCATTGGGGCCATGGTCATTCAATCAAGATACAAAAGGGGCCATTCTCTTTAAAAGGGGATGGCCCAATTTAATTATATGAAGTTTTCATCTTAATTGAATTACCTTGACCTCAAAACCTTTCGTGCTGATATTTCAATCCGTTATGACACGAGAGCTGAACACATGATTTTCTTCTAAGCCCAAAAGAGTACTGTGGAAACTTAATATTGGTCGACCAAAATAGGGCAGAGGGTAAACAAGAAAAAAATAGTAGCTTTCGGTAGACACCAAAATATTGACCAATTCTGGTAAAATCTGGGGTTCTAGGGATGAGGTTATTTGCTATCGGACCATGGCCCTTTAAATATGACATACGACTCCTTTTGCTCGATCACATTTGACTGACAAAATGTAAGAACAAATTTTGAAACCCTTCAAGAATTTCAGAATGAGGAATGAGAAAAACTACAGGATTGGTCTCACACACACAAAATCTTTACAAATAACTTGGTCCAACAACCAGCTTCCTTTAGTCATCCCCAATGGCTGACCAGCTGTTGTTTATTTTACGTCACTCCTAAGTGAAGGCTATTGGGTATCAGCTTTGGAATTATGCATACTAACTTTTCCCCTGTTACCGTTATTAAAATGTATGTGATACTGCACAAACAGAATTTTCATGCAAGTTACCTTAGCATGGCAAGGAGTTGACATGAATTACACATAATCCTGAGAAAATTGTGTAGTTTAACTTATCATTAACACATCAATAACAACATGGAGTTACCAAGCAGTTTACTTCATTTACCTATAAGCAGCTTGCTTGAGTTACCAAGCAGCTTACTTGAGTTACCTAAGCAGCTTGATTGAGTTACCTAAGTAGCTTACTTGAGTTACCAAACAGATTTCAGTTACCTAAGCAGCTTACTTGAGTTACCTAAGCAGCTTACTTGAGTTACTTAATCAGCTTGAGTTACCAAGCAGCTTATTTGAGTTACCAAGCAGCTTGAGTTACCTAACCAGGCTACTTGAATTACGAAACAGCTTAATTGAATTACCAATTAAATTTGAAGCACAATTCATAATTCACAGGTACTTCTGAACAGTTGAAGTAGCATTTCATCATTATGAACAACAAAATGTTACCATGTTGAGTTACCAAGCAATTTACTTAGGTTACTTGAGCAGCTTACTTGAGTTACCAAACAGATTACTTGAGTTACCAAACAGATTACTTGAGTTACCAAACAGATTACTTGAGTTACCAAACAGATTAATTGAGTTACCAAACAGATTACTTCAGTTACCTAAGCAGCTTACTTGAGTTACCTAAGCAACTTACTTGAGTTACCTAAGCAACTTACTTGAGTTACCTAATCAGCTTACTTGAGTTACCTAACCAGGCTACTTGAATTACCAAGCAGCTTACTTGAGTTACTTAATCAGCTTGAGTTACCAAGCAGCTTAATTGAGTTACCTAATCAGCTTACTTGAGTTACCAAGCAGCTTACTTGAGTTACTTAACTAGGCCACTTGAATTACCAAGCAGCTTAATTAATTTACCAATTAACTTTGAAGCACAATTCATAATTCACAGGTACTTCTGAACAGTTGAAGTAGCATTTCATCATTCTGAACAACAAAATGCAAGTTCAATTTACACAAGTATCACTTAACTAGCATAAGTCTGTTATTTGACAGCCCATAGATCATGGGGAAACTGTTCCATGGGTATAGGTTTGTAAAATTATGCTGGTTGGTTGAACAGGTATTTTTTAAAAAAAATTATACCTAAGCTGTAAAAACCCAAGTGATTTTGATATTCTTTCAAACCAAAAGCACCCAATTTCAATAATTATCAAATAATTATCAGTAGATGCAGATATATGGTTTGGTTGGGACTGCAAATATGTTTTCTTTTATTACATCTGTTTACTTTCTCACTCATGAAATGTCAAAATTTTGAACCAGGTTGAAATTTGGGCCTTGTTTTATTTTGATAATGTGTATAAATGTTGGTCCTTTTTTACTCTCAAAGTCCTTTCCAAACCAAAATGCATACCCTTGACTCAAAGTTCACAGATTTAAGTATTACAATGTAGACAATAGCTACAACATGACTTTCTGCAAATTTCAATGAAAGATTCATTATGCCAAAAATTTAACAACTCATATTTCCCTATGATCAGTTAATAATAAATGGAAAAAGGAACCGCATAAAAAAAATACATGCCAAAAAGTTCAGAGTCCAAATTATAATACAAACATAACACATTTGGATAGTACATATAACATTAAATAAAACTGTTTACAATTACATATTATTTGTGTCCTCCTGACATAACACAAATCATAGCCTCTACTTATCCAGTGTCAAAATTGGGGAAAAGTCAGTATGCAATATTTCTTAGCAGCTTAAGTTGTTTCCAGGCATTTCATAATCCACACGCCACATTTATTACTGCATAAATTTTCCGTCTTCCTAACTCTTGCAAAACTTCCCAAGCACTGGGTGCACCATTATAATAAAATTCTGGCATTTTGTCGTCATTTTGTCGTAAATATTGCACTTTGCAAATGGTTCACACACATGTGTTTGTTTTGATGAGTTGTAGCACCCCCGTAATTTCTTGATTCTCTCGTCTGCCTTGATCGATGTAGCATGTGGCTTATGGGACGATGGCATTCTTCTGGAAGAGTGTCTGAGGCAGCATATGTGGAGGGACCACCTGGCTCGGAGTTAGAATATCCCATGATTCCTTGCATGTTGTTTGTCGGTGGCCATCTTGGTCTACAATAATGAGGTGGTTGTCGGCCATTTTTTTCTACTGAAGGCGTCATGTCCAATTTCTTTTCGATGGCAGCGATCTCAAAGAATGAGATTTCAAACCTATTTGACTTATCTCTGACAGATTCCTTTTGAAAGGTGGCAAATGCATGTTAAATAAACATGACTTGCTGATCACTGCGCAGCAGACTACAGAACTGGTAGGGATCCAAATTGACAAGAATTCTACATCAAAACCCAGACAATTGTATGCATTCACTGCATAACCCCATATCTCATAAAAGCTCAGCTTTTGTATAGTTGCCATCATGATTCCATGAACAAATGTTTATCTGTATCGGATTCTTGAGCACATAAACCTGGAAGAGAATGCCATATACTTGATGTTACCCATTGCAATACCCTATCATTCAAGGCAGGAGTTAGATACTTGCAGGTCAAGGTGCAAATACCATTATCAACCATCTGGACTACATAACAGATATTGATGTAGGGCATTTGTCCAGGATATCATCTTGGTAACTATAGCAACAAGCATATACAAATATAGAAATTATGAAAACACTAATAACAGTTTTTTCCCATTTGTTCTTGAATTAGACCACTATATCCATTGCTAAATGAGAGATTTTCTTGTAATATTTTACTTTCCATTATATCATCCCTATATTTTTTGTCACAGGTGAATTTGCCAGGTTTAAATCTTATGAATATCCAGATTACTTTGCTGATACCCATTGTCCTTCGGATCCAAAGTCGGGGGGTACTGATTTCTTGTATCTGTAGTCTGACTGCTGTAATACACCTTGCAGTAACTTTAAGGAACCATACAGATGCACGGAACAGATTAATCAGAGCCTAGTAGTGTTGTGGAAAATCAAATCCCACAATGCAACTGTCGTCATCCATCCAAACGGCTAACCTAAATATACCTTAGTCACTTCTGTGTTTCCGTATACTGCGATATTGCGGGATATAAATTGTTCTCTGGAAGACCTCGGATGGCAACTCCTAAAAATTCATACCCTCTCTTCAAAATGCAAATAATTGTCCTCCATGTCCAAAATCACCCGTATCTTTAACCAACATGGAGAAGAAAAAACGAACAAAAAAGAAGTTGTTAGTCAAAAATATATTTAAATGTGGTGACAAATTCATCTTAAAACCACTTAGATTAGGTCTTCTCGATAAGATGGACTTTCTTCAATATAACTTGAAGCTACATGCTATCTTTATGTATAGCATATATTAACTGGCACAAGAAAAGTAGCATAAAGTTGCAGTGGGTAGGGTTCGAGTCTGTTGGCGTGTGTTGTGTTGTGGTTTTCAACTGCGACAGTTGTTGTCGAATTGCTTGGTAGCAATTGATTTTACTGGAAGATCAAAAACCATGGTCCAGAAGTATAATGCTATTGCAAACGCTGGTGTTAAACCATCACATGCATGAATGCACCACACCAAGTGGTGAAATCACACTTAAAGTTGAATGCTATTATGCAGTAAAATCAAAACATACAAAATAACTAAATATCCATAGATTGCTTTTAACTTCTGTTGAACACCTTATATCAATGCGAAAAATTTTCAAGCAACAATTGTCTCAGCAAAATTAATGAAATAATAACAGCGCATTTATATGGTGCTATACCACACAGCTGTTTAAAAGTCAGTTATTATGACACAAAACCAAATTAAACAAAAAATATCAATGGCGACACATTTTTGATACCTGATTTATTTATACCATGACTTCATCCTGTGAAAATTTTCAAAATGTATTAGGGCAAATACAATTTGTCTTTAAAAATCTGTTTACATGCTTTCTAGAAAGTGGGCATATCGGAGGGCACTGATAACATAGAATCATGACTCTTTGTAGGCCTATATTGGGGGGGACACGATTCCCCAAAAAAGGAATTTCATGATTTTGTGTAGAGGTTAATAGTAATAGCTCTGTATGTCCTTACCTTATATCAGTTGTCGAATTGTGTCGGCCACTGCTTAAAATGTTCTAAAAATGAAAGAGACAATTTGCAGGGGATCAATCAAAAAGCTGTTACAGAGCACACAGGAAACACAAGGAAAAACAAAATGCACAGCTTATATTTAACAGAAATCAAAAGCAATAATTTTTAATAAGATGGAAATTCAAGTTTTTAAAATGCTTTTACAGCCAGAATTAAGTCTCAACTTCCATTTCGAAGACAAGTACACTCTTTGATCTGACAGGTTTTAATTTAGAACCCTACTTGGACCAAGGAGCATCCGTATCATGGGTACACATGGGCTCGATTACTGAACAGTTGAATAAATCCTGACCCCACCACAAGCCATTACCAATACTTGTGTATGGCTAAGAAAAGAATTATTAGAACCTGATGATATCATTATAGAAAGGAGGGGTTAAAACTAATATAATTCCTTAATCCCATGCCCTTTGGCAAAAACACAACCATCACCATAATCCCTTAATCTTTTTATCGATTAACTCTGCAAATCTGATCCATCGCACCTCTTCCACTTTGCCCATTCTGGATTGGATGCCCTATGTTAAGAATGCCGGTGGAGCGTAACCATTGACAAGTATTTCAGGTGGAATAGAAACATGGTGCATACACACAAATATGGAGTGCTAAGCCGGGTACTGTATGTCATGTATTGATTTCATCATGTGGAGTGCATAGCTGCCATTTGTCAGAAATTCCCTCAAACATACTATTATGGCCAAGTCTTTGGTCATGGCTCCTGAAAATGTTCTTCAGCACGCAAAGTCACCTGAAAAACATTTCCAAGAGCCAATGACTTAAGGAATAATAATGGAGTTATCCTAATCATGGCATACAAGATGTATCACATGGCATGCTATTGCAACTTTACAACTTGCTTGCCTACACGGCAATTATATTTATCAGTATATGCAGAGTACAACTCATTATCATTGTATTCACTATGAATGCTTGGGGGGGGGGTTCTCAACACAAATGACGACACAGAGATGTCCAACAATATACTCTCATTTTCAGCCTTACTTTGTTGCAACTAAGGCAAAAAAAAAAAAAATTGTGTATTTTGGAGTAACCCGCCCTACCTTAATTTTGGAAAATCAAACCCTGTACAAAAGTAGACCCCTACCCTAATTTTTAATGAATTTTTCAAAAATCTTATTTTTCCCCAAGTTGTTTTTTACCCTGATTTTTGACCGAATTTCTCAATATTTTTTGTGTTTTTGTTTCTGGTGTAACGGTTGGCAACTTCCTTTAAGATTTTCATATTAATAGTCAAAGTTATCAATATTAATAAATTACATAGACCTATGTGTGATTGATTTGATGTAGTATGCATTATTAAAAAATACAAAAATAATAAAAAAAATCCCACCCCCCCCCTACCCTATTTTCGGCACTTGCCCGTTTACTCCAATACAACAATTGTTTTTTTGGCCTAACCAATTTCCTCCAATCTGGAGCCAAAATTTTCTTGTATTTGTTAACATGTCAAAATTTGAGAAAAAATGGCAATTTATGTTAACTTTTGCTCCAATCTTGCATCTCTTGTATAACCTGGTCTCATTTTCAGCAAAAATTTGGCTTAGCTATGGATCCTAATTCCTGACTCTCTGAGTCTTTTGCAGTACTCAACTGGCTCAATCACACCTTTTACAAATGCCTCTAATTAATTATGCTGCTATCCATAACAGGACATAACGTCCCATACGCCAGCCTAGTTTAAACTCCTTACACATTAAGAGTACCCAGCTTCAAGGAATTTTAGATTTTTGTGTATAGGTAAAGATAGAGAAGGGGGGAGTGGTCATTAGTGATGGTGTGATAAAGGGTGGGAAAAGCGGGGGAGAAGTTGGGTAGAAATCTGGGAGAAAGAGTTGGAGGGAAAGTTGAGGGAGAGAGAGAGGTAGGGAATTGTTGAATCAGGGGGAGAGATGAGAACTTAAAGCAATAATAGCACATTTTTGTGTCGCCTGAACGATGTTCATGGAGGCACATAAAACCTTAGCCAAAATTTTGTTTTGGGTTTTTGACCGACCGTCCGTATGACTCGGTTAACCTTTGTTAAAAATGCTCTGCAGCTAAACGCTATCCCCGAGTTACTTCAAACTTGATAGGAGATAGATTTATGTGCGCAAATGATGTGTAGCTTTTGGCTGCATTATTTGCATAGTCCATGATTTACATTATCGCTTATTTCATATTTTTAGACAGTTCGTTAACCTTTTTTGAAATGCTGCTGGCTAAACCCTAATCCCGATTTACTTACTTGGTAGGGTTATAGAGTGAGGTGCCAGAAGATTATGTGTAGCTCCATTATCTGAAGTTTTGGAGTTCCTTAAGGCGTATAATGATTACTGGTGAAAGGAAGCGGGTAAAGAGTTCTCGACCTTATTATATGTTGGGCACATTTCGGACAATTACATATGCAAATGAGCTAATTAATATGCAAATCAGCGTAATCGCTTAAATTAAAAAAAAAAAATTTTTTTTTGTTTTTTTTTTTTTTTTTTTTTTTTTGAAATTGTACATCGGATATCAAAATTCCTTCACTGCACGATAGCCCATTATGGTGCGTCATCTTTGCCATTTGAAAGTCCTGATACATGCGGCTTAGTATGCAAATGAGGCTAATTAAATATGCGGAATTGCTGAATCGCTAAATTGTAACATCGGATAATGCGAAATCCCTTAGCTACATGCAAAACTACTATACCATACGTCTTGTGTGAATCATGGAGGGAAGGTGGGTGTGGGGGTTGGGGCGTTGTCCTGGGGTTGGGGATATTGTCCTGGAGTTTGGGAATTTGTCTTGGGGTTTGGGGGGGTGTACGGGGGAGGGGGTGGTGCGTCGGGGGAGGGGGTGGGGTGTCGGGAGGGTCGGGTGGTGTGCAATCTGGGTGGGTCGTGGTGGTGTGCTTTGGGGTAGGGTGCATTGGGGTAGGGGTGGGGTGTGTTGTGTGTGGTCTGTGGGTATTGTCCCACATGTTGATGTCCTTGTGTGACCTTTGTTGAATTTGTGTGACCTTGGTGACTTCTTGTGACCTTGGTGACTTCATTGACCTTTGGGACCCCATGTGACCTTGGTGAACCTCATGTCACCTTTGGCCCATTCACGAATCGGTGTCCGGGTAGGGTCAGGGAGGGATGCGAAGGGGGAGGGGGGTTGGGGTGTCAGGGCGGGAGAGTGCATCGGGGGAAGGGTGGGGTAAGGTTGGGGTGACCTCATGTACCTTGGTGACCTCATTGTGACCCATGTGACCTTTGTAACACTTCTCTCCAGTGCATTTGTTCTTTTCTAATCATCATTTGCCAAACTTCATCATAAGCAAGTGATCGCGCAACCAGCCGACACTTGTTGAAGAGCTCCCCTTATTTTTTTCAAAAATTTTGGATTTTTTACACGGTTCATTGGTAGTAAACTCCTGTGTAATGTTAAGCTCGAAAATGTCTGTGTCACAACGCACAAATTTTGTTAATTAGAATAATTATTATCTGAGATCGTCCGATAATAATTCAACGGCTGCTGGAAACTTCCAATGTGAAATAGCGCCGGGAAATAGTGCCATGTACATCTACGCTCATCCATTAATTGTTTCAATGGTTGTTAGTCCAAGTCAAGGTATAGGTTATTTTCTCGAGATGGGACTATTTCATAATGGACGGACGAAACATTTCCAGCTCTTCCGTTAAGTCTAATCTGGTATCCCATTCTAATTACAAATCGCTTATTTACGTAAATACAATTTTTAGGGCATTCTCGTTCGCATGTACAGTTTCCTAGACCATTAACCAATGTAACTTTGCAAAAATATCAAATTTGTTGAAAATTGGGGCACTCTCAAAATGTGCCTTATGCTTTAATTTTGAATCTGTAGTCGCTATCTACTGTAGATATGCAAATATTCCTATTATCACCCAGCCAACCAATGAAGAAATGTGGAACCATTACTAGATATTCTAACAAGATTTCACACATTTCCTTAACAAACTTGTAATCAGTGGTATTTGAGTTTGGAATTGTCTATTTTGGTCGATCTTACAATGGTGGGTGGATACCCATTTTGAGTCAATAATATCATATTTTTATAATTGTTTCCCATTCTGAATAAATAATACCTCTTCGGCCTCCAGCAAAGCTTTGACCAAAAAAGCTTTGACCAAAAAGTTTTTTTTTGCCGTAACTTGAGCCGACCATGAAAACCTGCCAGACCCACATTTGTATGCAAATTAGCACAATAGAACCCTAAGTAACCTAATGACCTTTGACTTCCCATCTGTGACCCACATAGACCCCGTGTCTCAATTTATCAGCATACCAAGTGAACTTGATTCATCACTACACTAAAAAAGATGCAGTAAAGTGAAAAAAAGTTGCCCAACCAAAATTGTGTCGGCTCCTTGAGGAATATAATGATCTAAGTAACCCTGAATGAACTTGACCTCATCTGTTATCCCAAGAAGCACCCTGTCTCATGAATTAAGTATACCAATAGTAACCCAAAAGTAAAAATATTTAAGCAAATTGTGAAAATTTTTAAAGAAAGATGATTTCAACTGATTTTGGTAGGTAAAGGTGTCAACATTTACCAAAAAAGTAGTTATTGTAGGGGGTGGGGAAATTGTTTTTTCGGGAGTCCAAAGGGCAACTTAACAGGGGTCAAATTTTGAAATTGATCCAATCATGTTGAAAAGTATACAAGTTAATAGTTTATAATAAGATCAAAAAGGATAGTTGTACATCGGGGCGAAAGTTTGGAGTATAGGCTCTAAAAACAGCAAAAAAAAAAGAAAATCAATTAAAATTGTAATTTCAGTTGTCAGGGGTCAAATTTTAAATTACTCCGATTTGGATAACAAACGGTGCAAATATAGATGGAGCTCATAGGATAAAAATAAGAATAGGTTATTGGAGTGTCTTACAAATGCTTAGTTCCAAATGTAGGGGGCACCAAAGCGTCAACATCCTTGCATTCAATGGGGCTTGGACTTGTTTCCCCCTACTTCGGTAGTAAGCATTTAAGACACCCAAAACTATTCATTATTTATCCTATGAGTCTCCATCTTAATTTGCACCGTTTTTTAAAAAAATTTTTCACAGATGAAACTTTACTTTAGAGCTATTCAAATAGGAACTCATCCATCACTGTACTAAAATGTAAAAATGGAAAACGTGTCAACCAACAGGTGTATATACTAAATGTTTGACACACGACACTCTGACTAGATACAGGAATCAGGCCGACATAAGGTCTTTTCCGATTGCATCGCCTGACCTAAAAACTGCACGCGCCGACCGAAATTCATTGAAATAAACAAAAAAATACCAACACTTATATGAAAGAACATAAAAACAAGGACATCAAACAACTACAACAAGTAAAATAAAAGATTTTGCTATGTCACTAATAAAAACACAAAAATTAAATTATAAAGTAGAGAACTGAAATGTCCCAAAGAGATTATTTTTAAGGATTGGTTTTTAAAGTTCCAGGATGTTTTTATCACTCAAATTCTTAGATGTTTTTACTGTATGAATTGTAATAAGGTTTTCTGTTAAAGTTCTAATAATTATTCTTTACCATTGTGTCTCAATGCATAGTATGAAACACTCCCAAGATTAAAGGTGCTCTTGTTCGATTTATGGGTTATTGTTGTTCTCTAATGATTTGAGAGCCTGGCTCTGCACATTGCACTCCATCAAGTACCGTGGGAAACAAACTTGCGGTGGTGTGGTAGACGCAATAATGCATTGTTGCAAAGCCCTATCAATACTGTGCTAATCCTTGATGGTTAACCACTAAAAACAGGGTTTTTGGTTTATATCTTGGGAAGGAAATGGATTTGAGGGCTCAATTTCTGGACGAAAATGAGAAAAATAAGGCCTTTCATCGATATCAATGATCACTTACTCCAGTGTTAAAATCAGGGGGGCGGTCCAAGACGATCGAAACGCACCTTTAATGTTGAATAACGAAGCTTAATCTGCCAAACCAGACTTAATCTAGATGATTCCTGTGTGCTCGCTTACCAGTTATAGCAGCACAGATTCTTCTGTTATTACCAACTGTATTTAGTCATACCCTGCAACCCAGTTCTCCAACATGTTATTTATTGAATGACCTAAAAACAAAAACCACTGCCATTGCAGAGTCAAAATCCCACTGGTATGTTACATGATAGCGGTGCAAAATTTGTGGAAAATTGGGGCGTAATTTACGTAGGGTTTCCAGATTGGAGAGTGCACAACTCCCCTGGGTGAAATGCGATACCGGTGTGCGACAGGCAGTTTTCACGTGGTGGTTGTTTTGTGAGGGGAGGGAGAACGGGGGAGATTCCGCGTCTGTCATAAGGTTATCTTGTCCGGTCCAGAATGAGCCTTGGAAAGCTTTTGAGGGATGCGAAGAGAAACGCAAGACAATGTAATGATAACATAGCTAACGTTACGCACAATCAGCGAGCAAATACAGGGGTAAAACTTAAAACGCCGAGGATATGAAATGAAGATGTTTGATATAACAATGGGGGGCATTGACCGCACCTGGCGCAGATTGAATTCCAAGATTAGTTGAATTTTAATCAGTTATCAATAAACATTGTGCTCATTGTGCTGAAATTGAAAGCATCTTTTCCCACTATTGGAATTTTAACTTAAATTCAATAGATCTAAGTTTGCCAATTCTGACAATTGTTAGAACAGAATTACTAAGCCCAACAAATCTCGGTTTTATGCTGTAATCTTTTAAAAATTTAATTACACCCTCTCCACACCAGGTTCTTTCTGTTGAAAAGAAAAATCTGCATGTTACAACCAATTACAATTGAATCGCATGGTTTATTGCCGGCCCAACACAGGAAATGTGACAGACAGTAACTAGCCTGCCCCAAAGGAACGCATACATTTAATAATGGCGACCCTGGGGATAAATGCCAACTACGTAAACCAGTTGGGACCCATTTCAACAAAGAGGCTGCCTTGTGCCTTCAATGAGCTTGCCTTGCAAAAACCTTACGCCCACATGTTAATCGCATCAGGATAGCTGCCCTAAACGGAGCGTACAACTTGGCTTGTGACGACATCAGTCGCCAGGGTGTCCGTCTGCCTAGTATTTTAATCCATCTTCCTCATGTTGTACAGGAAAAAAGAAAATGGCGGCAAGCTTTTCTTGGTGTGCGAGGAGATCCCATGTCACGGAAAATGTAAAGCATTTAATTCATTAATGAGTGAAAGAAACCAGTTACCGACGGCTGGTTTGTGGAATTATTAACAACACTAATGCATGCCTGCTGGGTCCATGGAAGGTTCATACATAAATAAATAATCAGACTTGTTTGTGTAATAATCTACCATAAGCATTGGGTAAAAATAATATCCGACTAATTAATGTGTGAACTTTGGTTGAATTATACATTTCCATCCGAGTGAAATTTGAAGATCCGAACACATGGGGTGACATGCTATCGGTATCATAATGAGCAGAATAATTATTACATTGTTTTGTCTGTTTAAAGGTGCATTTTGTGATTTCATCACCTTCCAATTTGTTTACGGTTCATTAGGTATCTTTGAGGAAAGTTTATTATTTTCAAAATTTCAATTGATTTTATTCTTGTGTTTTGGTATTGAGAGTAAGTGTTGTTTTGCTATGATCCATAAGCTACTGTGTTGTTATGGTCTACTAAAAAATGCAAAACTGTAAGTTTCTTGCAGTGACGACTGAACCTGCATGATAAAAAAGGCACACATAAAATACTATGTTTAACTCTTCAGATGATAAAAAAACAACTTAAAACTAAAAAAAAAAGAAAGGTTATTTTAAAAATTTCAGTTGATTTTGATGTTGGATTTGGATGTAACGATCATGAGCAAATGTTCATATGACTGCTTCAAAGGACACTGAAAAAAAAAAAACAGGAATTTCTTCTATTTGAATCTGCACTCTACATGCAAGACTAATTTACTGTATTTAAGGCAAATGGTTCAGAACTTCAGATGATGTAAAATTTAATTTTTTAGGTTGCGGGCAAAAAAAGCATGATACAAAGAAGGTGGAAAGTGGAAAGTATAATTATGCCCTCAACATCATACCTGCAAAGGTATTCAAAACACATTTGCAGAAGCATGCGATTCTGAAGAGCATCGAAACTCTAGTGTTGAAGACCTATGGTAAATGTATCAAAGAAAAGACAAGACATTTTAATTCCTCTCTACAATTACCTGTGTTCTAACCAAATCATCTACTTATCCTTGACTTGCATTACTTCTTGAAATTCTTAAATCTTTAAACTCAAATTTTTCAATGTAATCCAATAAGAGTATCACTTCACAATTGATACTGTGCCACCCACAAGGGAATACACAAACAAACAACACTTTCAACTCCTCGGTAAGCTTTTCACCATCGATAATTCATTCGCTATTTTATGGTTTGGCGAGTTTTGCCCTATCCTCATTTTTTTGACGAGTAGTCAAGCCGACAACAGCGCATCGAGCCCCAGAGATTGAGGACATCTTCGCGGGGTCAATTTTACAATTCACTAAATCTTAACAGCTGAATGTCAAGTGTCATTAGCCTCATGGATTTTGTCGATTTCAACTCTGATAATAGCACAAACGATACACGGAATAATAATAATCCTGATTTGTTCGGTAACTATAATCTGCTGTTTGTCAAATGCTGGTCAGACTGGCTTATGGATTGTGACAAATCAATAAATTTTCAATTATTTTGCAATCATTTACAGAGAAAACAAATTAGTTTAGGCACAGAACACTTTATTATTGCTGGACGTTTGGAATTAGCTGGATGATAAAAAAATCCTAAAACAGCAGTATGTAGGGTAGACATAAATGCACCTTTCTGGATTTTGTTAACATTACACTGGACATACTAATATACAACAAAAATAGAAACTGAAGGGATGTACAACAAAAAAATAAACTGAAGGAATGTAAAGATGTAATTATTGTCATGCAAACATCATTTTGGAGGAATTTCTGTGTGTGAATTTCACTCATTACCATTTTTGTCATAGTAACCTTGGGCTTGTACTGATTTATGTATTGTGTTTTCTCCTTGATATGAGAGCCTGACACTTGCATGCACTCCCCTCCAAGAATTGTGGGAAACAAACTTGCAGTTTTGATGGTAGAAGCAATAATGCATATTGCAATGCCCTTTTCATTACTGTGCTAGTAATATTGATGGTTGACCATTAAAAGGGCAGTTTTTTTGTCTCTTATCTTAAGAATGAAATGTATTTGAAGGTTAATATTTCAGGACAACAATGATAAAAATACAGCCTTTTGCCTGATATCAAAATCGATGCTACTTCTGGGTAAACCGGGGAGGGGACCCCAAAGACGATCAAAACATGCACCTTTGAAGTCAGTCATTTCGGACTCATTTTCTCAAATTGGAATTGATTTTTCCTTAATTAAGGTAGTTTTTAAGGTAAATGCAAGAATTACATGATGTAAAAAGGCGCGGTTCCTGATCCACCGCCTTACCCCCCCCTGACTTATCTCAACTTTGAGATTTTGTGCATCATCTAAACCATCAGCCTCAGTAGGAGAATGTTTAATCTGAGTTCAAATTCAAATCATCTCTGCAAGATATTCCCAATTTGATTTCTATCCATAAAAGGACAGGAAAATTACAGCACAGTGGTCTATGGGAGACGGTGATACAACCATTCTAATAGTACCCAAAGGTCAAGATCAGAGTCAACTGAATTTTGGGAATACGCTTTCCAAGGATAACTAGTGACCATTAAAAGAGAGGTGCTAGGATCAGGGAATGCACCTTTAAAAACCCTGGGTTATTACCTCCCTCTCTAAGCACTTATGTTGGTACTCTTGAAAGGTTAGCTAAGATAAATCTTGTATGTAGAAAATCACATACTGCCAACATTGAAAGTTCAACCAAGTTTATGTAGTGTGCAGAGCACACAGAAGACACCGTTGACACTTGCCACTAGGCAAGTGGGGTCAAGGGCCTGCCTTAGAGCCCCTCATGGGGTCCAAGAGATTGCCTTAGGACCCCCTGCAAGGGCCTGGTGGCTTCCAAAAGGGCATGGACACCAATATGAATTTTAGTTAAAAATTTTGGAATATGTTTTCTTTTCAAAAAATAAAAAATCTTACTGTTAAGGATGATGATCCTGTAAGGAATGGTGCATGGTTACACAGAGATTAGAAAGAATTTTTTGACTTTGGGTTACTCAGGGGCATCTCATTTGTGTCTTGTAATGAGCCAATCAGAAGATTGTATATAGTGGTAGTGCCTCAGGGAGTTAAGATGGCCCCCACAAGTAGGTTGTGTTTAATTGGAACAAGTTGTCTGTAGGAGAAATGTGACTGAGTAATCACCTTTTATTCAAAATATGCAAAATAAAATCTCAGCTTAATATTCAAAACCTGGCCAAACAGTACACAACACTCAAAAGACCCCTCATCACACTCCATCACTCTACAAATTAGAAGTTAATCGGATTACGTTAAAGGAGGGATAGAGTGGATAATACATTTATTGAAAAATGTAATGAGTCATTAATATTAATAACCTGTCAAAAAATTACACACCAGACCTCAGGTTCCTCGTCACCCTTGCCAAGTTCAGAAAATTTTCGTCAGCTACTCAATGCCCAACTGTGGCCTAACAGATTTAAGATCATGACATACTTTATAAGAATGATTCAGATATTTGAAATATAACTCTTGTTAATTAAACCCCTAACCCAGGATACGGGTGTTTGCGGCCGACGGCCCAAATGCAACGAAAGGCAATCTATTTTTATTTTAACGGCCCAGATGCAACGAGAGCCAAAGTTTTGTGTTTCATTGCATCTCGCCGTTTTTCAGAGCAACAGGAATAAGTAGCGTAAAGGTCAATAACGGGCCCAGCATGCAAACGAAAACCGCGCCATTCCGGAAGACGCGGAAGACGGCCCAGAGTTTGCAAGGAAAAACATCGCGCCATTTACCGGAAAGACGTTCAGATGCAACGAGGAACACAATAGCTGTGAATGCAATTAAAAAACAGGGTAATAAATAAATAATAAATAATGTGATGCGTTTTAAGCACACTGATCTGCATGAAAATTTGTGCTTTTAGTTCGCCAGTCGTGAGTGCGCTATTACGCTACATCATAGTAGGGCGTCGGCCCTATTATGCTACGTCATGCTCCGGTTACGTCATGGCAATACGTTTAGCATATTACCCCAAAGCTTACGAAAATGTGGCGCTTCACCATCGAAATCGAAAAATTGTCTATGGGCATTTGTTCTGATGAAAAGCATTGCGCCTTCTGCGGGCAAACAGTCCGAAATGCAGTGAAAGCATCGCATCATCTTCCGTCAACACTACTGCCGATGCAACGAAAAACAGCGCGTCATTTTCCCTGAAGACGGCCCAGATGCCAACGAAAAACATCGTCGCATTTTCCGGAAGACGGCCCAGGTGCAACGCAAAACAATCGCGTCATTTTCCGGTACCGACGGCCCGATCATGAGAGCAATGAGATTCATTTGCGCGCCCAAAAATAGTTGTTTGACGGCCGAGATGCACCGAAGCATTTATCCTACCGGTACCACGTTTCGTTGCCTCTCATTTCCTCCCGCCGCGTTAGGTTAAATTAAAGGTAGTCCACTAGACTAAAGACGAGAGTCACCTAAAATGCTCAACTTCCAAGTTTGGAGGTTGAATCCAGATTTTTTTGTTTTGATTCAGTACACATTTATGTGTATTATAACAGTTCCATAGGAAACTGTGTATAACAAAAATTCGGATCCAGATTTTAATACCACAGTTGTGAATTTTCTATACTGAAGTCTTTGATTTGAGCTTAGCCTATTTCCACAGTGATTAGTATGACAAACATATTAACATGCAAAAAACACAATTTGGTTTAAATTGAGGACACCCTTCCCCAGAAACTCTCTGAGTCAGCCTGTTAAATGATTCAATGATACACAAAAGGAATTTTTTTGTATACACTGATTCACCTGACTTTGGCAACCTACCATAGACTGAACGTATCTGGGAACAAAGACAGACACCTGACCACTATCCATTTATGCCTTATGCCTTAAATAAAATATGCTTGCCGTATGGAGAAAATGATTAGGGATGGTCGCCGGATTGTGTCTTTAACTTCACTTCACACTGTGTTACTCTAACTTTTTTTGCAATGAGACAACAAAGATTTTTTATTTTACTTGTATACTCCATTTACTTCCTGGAGTCACGCCAACACGTTTAGACATCGGTTTGTGTGTGTGTGCGTACGCACATCCTTTATACAGCGCCTGCAACCCTTGTGCTTAGAATCAACGCTCGCGATTAATGCTCAACTAACACTTTCGCACTGACTATTAGCATCCAGGGATGTTCTCTGTTACCGTGACTGCCTTTTTACAACCCAAACAATGGCGATTGGAAAAGAAATAAGTTGTTGGATTTTTTTCCCCCCTTTACCGTCCATCCAGTGCCGGACAATTATATGATTTTTTTGGTTTTGATGCACAAAATATCCTCCCTACCGTGATGCTCAAGGTCTTATGAGTAGTAGCCTGCTGTGTGAGTCAATAAATAACCTACATTCACAAATAGAATTATTTCTCATAGATTTTATTCCCATAAACACTTTAATCCTCATTTCCCTCCTACTCAGATACATATCTTTTCTTTCAATTTTTGCAAATTTATAAGATGCCTAACCTCTTGCTATCCTTTTGAAAACCGACCTGTATTGTTATAGTCCAATGAGTAGAAAATATTGCTTAGCCATTAATCTTGCATGCGGCAGGCGCGTATACGCGGTAACGATCAAAAATTGTCAATTTTTTTTTTTTTTTATAACATTTAAAATTATTTATGTTCATGGGCAGATTCAGAATCAGCATGCAAATGCATTTAAATGAGTCCAAACAAGCCCAGTATTTGTTTTTTTTGGCTACCCAAATGATCGCAAATTTTGGGAAGCCATCTCAAAAGCCACTGACTATACTATAACAGAATGCCCATGGGTGAGAGTATAAGCAAATGCCTCTAAGTTCATTGTGTTATCATACACAAAAATACACATAAAAACACTGCCCGCATGTGACTTTATAATGGATACCAACTAGAAAAAAAAGAAGTTGATAACTACATCCTTGTTCTCAGGTCAAATCCTCTGGTCAATCACATAGAAAATGTCTGAACTTGATTGCATTGGACCTCACTTGGAGCTATAAATAGCTCATCCACCGGAATCAGTTCATGGCTGTTCATATATATTAATTTGCCTGAACTGACCTTGTCAGTATACAGTGCGAATCTGGTAAAAGCTTAGAAAAAAAGCATCTGTTGCCATACTTTGTGCCTCCATACATGCAGTTACTTTGCCGCATAATCATATGCATGAGCGCCATTTTCATTTTTTTCCCATTTTTAGTAGTCGAAAAGCAAAGTGCACAAACATAACCCCAAAAACAAGTGAGCCAAAAACACAATGGAAAAAAGAATTTCCATATTGCTTTACTAATTTGGAAAAAGTATAGCACATAGCTGTTAGGCCCACAAATTGCGAGACAAACTTTTTTTTCCATTAGCCTTTTAGGTAGCGGAAAGATATTGACCAAATATGACATTAAGTGTAAATTATAACTTTTATGCCATATACTGGATAGATATGCAATTAACCAAACACTGTTCTATATTTTTTGCACTTAAATAAAAGACAACACAATTATACACAGGGACTCTTTTAAACTCTGCAAAAAATCTTGAGAGCATGTAGAGTTGTGGTTATTGTTTATTGCCAGTATTGGACTTGAAGATAAGCAATGGTAACATGACAGGTACACTTACCATTGTCAAAGTATGCACTACCAAATCAAAAACAGTTCTGCATGCAAAGTGGCTTTTCTTCTTATGTTTTATTGCATTTCTATTTTTATGCTATCTACTGAAGATAGCAACATGTACTCCTTCACCACAGCAACGATTTCTGATAACTATTGTGAAACAGGATGCATTTGTAACATATGAAACGTCACATCAGGAAACCAGAACAATTGTAGTGAACGACCTTCATTCTATGGTTTTTATTTAAATTCCCTAAGAAGCGGAACAAGCGATATTCAATACTATTTTGTATTTAAATAAGCTGACAGATGTATTTATCCTGGATACAAGGTGGAGTTATATTAGCTTATATTTAACATGTTAAAGAGGGGGGTGCCCAATCTGAAGCTTAAAGTTTCCAATCATCTTGATAGAATGCATTCACCCCAAGACCCCATTGTAAATTTTTGTGCCGATAGTTTTCACCCCGTTTTTGAAGTGGAGCTTAAAAACGTGATTTTGTAAGCCCAATAGATAATGTTAAACGTAAATATTTGTCGACCAAAATTGGGCATCTTTGGCTCAAACTCCAAAACCAAACTCCTTTAGCCTAAGATTTCACAGGGTAATGAGAAAAATAGTAGCTTTCTTCTGAACCAAATGTTGACAACTTTCGGTAAAAGCTGGGGTCCCTGGACGCGGCTATAGCATCGGACCATGGATCACTAACATAAGCAAATAATAAACAAAAGCTTATACGAGCACATCTCATATGGGTACAAGATAGAATGGTAGAGGCAGCAGAGGTCAGATATGGTCTATAATGGCAGCTACACAATGTCTACTGCGGCAGCTACAGCACAGTACACACTTGGCTAATTGCGAGGCAGTACTGCAAGATAGGGCTTACAACGTACACAGTTTATTAGGTATAGTGGTGTGGCTACTCTGCTGTACCTCCCCCAATGGCTCCCCTAGTTGCCCACTCGGTGGAGAGAGGTGGCGTGTTTGTGTAACAGTAACTGGAGGCAGACACTCAGCTCCCATTGTAAGCTACTCCGCGGTTACCAAAACGCCATTTGAGAGTGGAATGAAAATTTGAATGAAATGAGGCGCTATACACACACTTGTTCTCTCTTTTATCTCTTTAAGCAATTTTTTGAACGTTTTTTTAGGAAAATCATTACGAACTTCACATCGGGATCATAAACCACCCCTATATCCCCGCACATGTAATAAAAAAAAATGCAAAGTAATATGCCAAAATATCTAGAAAAACCAAATTGGCCATGATAAATAACCGCACGCACTGAGAGCCAGTGTTAAACGTAGCTACTCACAACAGGGGATATAGCCGCTTGTGCAACTATCTGTCTAATGCAGTCAAAAATACAAACAACGGAATCCTGACCCGGCGAGTGTACGTATAGTGGGTATGTAATCCAGTGTCTACTCGTTGGTAGCTGTGTGGTAACTCCCATGAAGAAATTGGGCGTGTACTTTATGACTATCTACTGAAAGAAAGTGAAATATACTGGATGAATTAGCAAGCACACTCCCCCTAAACTCTAAAAGACAAAGTTTAAAGTAACCAATTTTATTTTCTTACTAATCTGACTATAATATAAGAGACCAGTGTTTTTCTATTTCATTTGCTCGCAGGGCAATAAGTGGCCAAATACCTTTTAAAGTGTTTGACATTTTGAAGGTCAATTACACCTGGTTTTGCCTATGTTAACCTGGGACTAATATACTAAGGAGGGATATGAAGCTCTCTATTCACTTTGTGTTAAATGTATATGTTTCATGTGTGCCTCATAGTGTTCATAAACTTTGAGATCAACTACATTTTTTGTAATGCTGTGTGTTTGATATTATTGGTGTATTCATTTTGCCTTACTATATTCCCTAGGCTGTTTTACCATGGTATTTCTCCATACCAATCATGGAAACCCTGGAATCAAATTGTAAATTAGGCGTTACGATTCCAAATGAGAATTTTGTAAAAGGTTGCCGAATTTGGAAACTTGTACACCTACTTTTGTCCTCAAAGCTACTCCTACAAAATTAATGACAAAACTCCAAGTGGGTTATATATTTTCTTTCAATGTCTTTTCGTTGCCAAGTTTTGGCATTAATTTGTGAAATAATTGGTATTTCCTGAACATGTTTGGTGTTGTGCTTCCTATTCCTTTACATGCCCGCTGAAACTGGCATAGTTCTGCTTATGCTGTTTAGTAGTCCTTCTCCTTCTTCCGACCATCGCTTTTTATTTTCGCCTTCTTCTGCCCAACGCTGGCGATATTGACCATTATCATTGCTTTGAGGTGTCCGATACATGATAATATCGTATCCTATGAATGATAATGATAAAGATATTTGCGCCAATCTTTATTGGTCTCGCTATGAGTTTTAAAATATTGGGGCTTGACTTGCGTCTCGCCCATATTTCTTTGCCAACCATAGCTCGCCCAATAAATTTGGGCTGAATCAATCCATTTATTACAAATCGGTCCAAAGAACCACTGACCCCATCCTACATCAGGGTGTACATCGTTTGACTTTGACCTCTCGTAGGGTCAATAGAGGTCAAAAACTACCATCTTTGAAGCCTACTTCTTCTACAGATAAGGTGCACTACTGCTGAAATTCTGCATGAGCATCTTCTTTGGTCAGTGTATACAGCTTGTACACATAATGTAATATCGGAACTCATAACATTCAAAATGGCGGCATTATCCAATTAATATTCAAATGCGATCCTCAAAATCGATACACTTTGATAGGTGAGTTCCTGTTCAAAAGTTGCGGATAATGTCGAGACGAATCAGGTGACAGAATATTGGCCCCATGGGTCACGTGTAAGATACTGCAATAAATGATATAATTAATATGCATAAATGCTATAACTCATCAACCAAAGTAGATATTTATGTCAATGTGTTCACAAGACCATGGGAAAGCTCTATTTTCTTATGTGCAGCACAAATTGGATCAAGGTCAAAATGGGGTCCATCTAGGGGTCAAATATAAAAGAAGCTTACATTAACCTACAGCTATGCCAATCTTGAAGGCATCAATGAAAAGTGTAAGGTCCACATTAACCCCGCTCTAAGAGCCCTCTTAAGGGTCAAAGGTCAATATGAGTTCATCATACGTAACGGGCATAGTCCGCCTGGAGTTGGACTATTATATTCATCCCCGTGGTTAAACTGTCAGATTTTTGGAGCTGCTGAATGGCCAACCACCACTGATCCAATGGTACCCATGTGCTCCTTTGAGGACTCCTGTAATAGATTCATTCAATCGATAACTTATCACTGTCTAATCTCTAACAATGACATATCTCTGAAGAGATGGTTGTGTGTGAATATATTAGTTCTCATTATTTTCCTTCTCAACAACCAAATTTTCCTTTTGTAGCAGATAACACCACCCAGCCATTATTCAAGTGATCCATCACCATCTTTAATTCTTTACAATGGCTTTGTTACCATTTTGTAATCCCTTTCAAACAAAAGTGATGCATATGATGAGATAACTATAAAGGGCTGCCATCAGATTTTGTAATACAAGATGTTGAAAATTGAAAAGTTGCGAGATTTTTTGTGTGTGAAGTATTCTATTTCAAGATGCAAAACTCCATAAACCCAAAATGTGTATGTCCTACTAGAGATCATTTGACGAGGCCATGAGTTTGCCCTCTCTGCGATTTTCAGGTTTCATCGTCCCTGACAAACTTTCCGGACTTACCTCATCCTTAGACAGTTTTATATCGATTCTAATGCTAGAAACTAGATAGCAGACGATGATAGATCTACAACTCCGTTGAGACTTTGTGTAGAGGTCTTGTCTACTCAAATAAAATACAGCGTTTTAGCGAATGCATGTGTCGTCTGCATGTACTGTTTTGTGAATAAGGACAAAGGTCACCAAGGTCACATTAGTTCACTACCCAACGGCCAATGTATCCAGTGTCTGAAATTGATTAGTGGATTACAACCATACAATTATATTTTTAGCTTTAACATTGTGACCACAGACAGATACACCAACCCACTCTACCAAAGCACATAGTGCCCTCTTGCAACGACCCAAAATACAGTGTTTCCTGGAAGTATCCTCTTCTGTCACAGGTTTGTGAATGTGTTCCCTAAATGAACATTTGACCCTATGCCTTTGGCCATGGATGAATTCATTTTATTTTATGCATGTTCACATGATGCCAGCTAATTTTTTCACCCCAGTTTCAAGTGAAACAGACAAATTGTAAAAATATGTAAATAAGCTTATCATCATGACCGACAAAAACAAAAGCAAATCAAGTCAATGTATGGTTTCAACCATTTTCTATTGTGTACAAAGTATGACTGTTAATCAGCCCCATGCTTACAAGATTAATAAGTCTACGGGCAAGTGGCATTCTTGGGGGAGCTTTTCGTGGCGCGCGCCCCCTGGGGATCAGGTTCAAACATTCAAATCAGCCGATTTTCAGCTAATTTAGAGGTCCCTTTCCCCTCCCCCCCCCCAGTCCCCACTAAAAAAGGGTCTGGATACACTGGGTGAATGGGTACATGCCCGGTTAAAATTTTTACCAGCACAAACCCGGAGGGGGCACACCCACATACAACACTTACATTTACACACTCACACTGCACACTAACGCACACACACCCAGTTCATAGAATCCTTAAAGCAATACTAGCACATTTTTTGAAGACGGCCCCCCAAATTTTCAAATTTGATATTTTTGCACAGTTCGTTGGTAATTGGTCTAGGAAACTATAAACGCATCGAACGAGAAATGCTACAAAATGCGTATTTATCATAAAATAAGCGATTTTGGTATAAGATTGGATCCCAGATTGTACTTAACGCAGAGCTGGAAATGCTACCCGTTTTATGTCCGGCATGATGAAATAGATTTATTTTCTAGGTGGCGCTAACTTGATTCCTGAACCACTAAAACAACTAATTAATGAGCGTAGATACGTACATGGCGCTATTTTCCCGGCTATTTCAATTAGAAGGCTGTTTCCAGCATCCATTGAATTATTATCGGAGATCTCCCACATTAAATTAGTTCTAATTACAAATTCCCTTCGTTTGCGACACATAGACATTTTTTGAGCTTAACCTTCACAGGTATTTTTACTCCATTACCGCATGTAACCGTGTAAACATCTCAACTTTTTAACTGAAAAATTGAGGGCACTTAACATTGCTTTAATCTTTTTGTGCTATTTGAAAGGCAAACTACACAGAGCATGTTGGTGCTAGTGGGTGCAATGTTGCTGTCACAAGAACATTTGATACACTCGTAAAGCTTCACATTTGGCAAGCACCGACTCAAACATTTTTGTTCTATTTTCACCTTGAAGCCGGGAAATTTGCATTAGTAAAAAAGGAATGTATGAATTGACTGAATAAATGAAGACATTTCCATCTTGGTCACACAAGCCTCATTTCCCCCCCCCCCTTTTTTGTTTTTTTTTTTTTTATAGAACACAAGTGGATCACTAACAAGTCGTCCGCCCATCATGTTGGTTCGTGATTGGGTTGTAGTTGGGATGGGCGTGTGTGAGTATTTGGGGTAGTTTGTAAAGGATCGAAGCAGTTCTTGTTTGCAAGTTTGGTTGATTTTTGCTCTTTTTTTAGTCGAAAGAGTGTTGTACAGATTTTTTTTTCAAAATAGGCTTGGTTTACATAAGTCCTTAAGAAGATCATAGAAATAATATAAACCCATGGTCTTGTGCCAGTAGTCTTAATGCAAAGTTTTTGATGATTCTAAGAATATTTGCAGAAGAATATTGTTCAAGGTCACATAGGGGGTCAGAAAGAGTCCTCTGTGCATACCTCCAAAGTCCCCTGACCAGTGGTGTTTCAGTTAGGTGTGTCACTTGCATTTATTTTGTAGAGTTTTTGTAACATAGATTCACAAATGGGGTCAAAGGTCATGTGGAGTTAATTAGAGGTCATTTGACTTATAGTGCATGGGCCTTGCCCAGGGTTCTTTTTACAGTTTGTATACATATACAACTTATTTGGAGAATGTATCAAATTTCCAAAAATGGGTTCCCAAAGGTCCAGGTAGGAGGGGCATTGAGGTATCAATCTGTGTATACTCATGAATCCCGTCCAGTTCTTTTTAGTTTTGTGGTACAGCTCAATTGGCAGGAAAGTTTACATATAGGTTTTTATTTGTTGAAAGTATTGATTTTAATCAATTGGATCAAAGGTCATTTGAGGTCAAAAACAAGAGCAAATGGGGTCCAACTAGAAGTCAAATGTCAAGTGGGTCACTAAATGTCCATCTGTGCATACCCGGATGAGTCTCTGGACCATTCTTTTTCTGTTATTTGGTAGCATTTTGTGGTGCAGTGTTTTATAGATTTTTAACAAAATACATGCAGTCTTTTGGCCGGACGAGTGTCTCTGCCGTCATGATTTTGTTAATGGGCCCAAAGGTCACATTAGGTCCCAAACGTCACCCGAGCCACCTTAGGTCATTAAGGGAACACTGAGGTCACATGGTCACATGATGTCACAAAGGTCACAAGGTCACTGAGGTCCCATGGGTCAAATTAGTCACCAAGTCACAGACATTAGGTCACCAAGTTCAACATGAGGCCACCATGGTCCATGAGGCCCAAGGTCTTATTAGGTCACATGGGTCACCTGAGGTCACACCAAGTCACTGAGTCACATGGTCACCGAGGTCACCAAGGCACATTAGGGCCCTTCAACCAGGTCACATATGTCCCCCAAGCGTCACTAGGGCACATGAGGTCATTGAGGTCAACAATGAGGTCACCACCAATGTCACATTAAGGGTCACCCCGGTACATTCACCCAGGTCCAAGAGGTCACCCAGGTCACAACATGAGGTCACCTAGGTCACTATGAGGTCACAAAGTATCATGAGGTCACCCCACCCCCCACACATCCCACCACATACACCCTTCCCCCTCCCCCAATATACACTCCTGATACAACCCTTCCCCCGATACAACCCTTTCCCCCTCACCACAACACAAAGCCCCTCCCCGATCACCCCTCCCGACGCACCCAACACTCCCCCTACCATAATCCCCTCCCCAACACCCTGGCCCCTCCCCAACAACCCACCCAACAGAGCCCCAACAACCACCCCCTCCCCAACACGCCACTCTCCCTCCCCAACAATCCCACCCCCTCCCCAACATCCCTCCCCCCTCCCCAACCTCCACCCCCTCCCCAACAATCCCACCCCCTCCCCAACAGATCCCACCCCTCCCCACATCCCCCACCCTCCCCACCCATCCCACCCCCTCCCCCACATCCCACCCCCCTCCCCAACATCCCACCCCCTAACCCTCCCCAACATCCACCCCCCCGCCCAACACTCCCACCTTGTCTCAACTCCCCTACCCCTCCCCACACACCCCCTCCCCCACCCCCCCCTCCCCACACCCCCATCCCCACACACCCCCTCCCCAACACCCCCTCCCCATACACCCCTTCCCCACACCCACCCACCTCCCCATCAAATACCACACCCTCCATCCCCCCTCCCCAACACCCCACCTGCCCTCCCCCAACCCCCACCCGCCCGCGTTACATTTTGAACCACAGATACACTCCAGATACACAGAAAACCAAAAAATACAGAAATGATCCCCCCCCCCCGTGCACACGACCACCGCATGGGACAATGGCTTTGGTGATTGAACGATTATCCAATCATATACCTCTATTCGGCCAAGCCTCCTATATTGTCCATGACCCTGTGACCCCTTCGTTTGAGAAATGGCCCGATGGTATTTTTTATGGATGTTTTTTAATTTTGATAAATAATGTTGCACCAAGGTTGGCTCATAATGAGTTACAGCTTGTTCAATTTCTTCAAAATTGGACAATTTTACGTAGGAATCATTGGGAAATTCTACACCAATCATGGTAACTAGGTCCCCCTCAACTCTAAAGGTAAACTATTACAGTTTTCTAGGCTCGTTTTGAAACGTTTTTGTTCAAAATTTTGGCCCTTTCAACTGTTTCTTCCGAAAGTGCATCTTTTTCATTACCTTTCACTAAAATGAAACCCTCAAGACCAAGAAAAGATTTAAATAGTTCAAAAAACATGCAAATCTTCAAAACGACAATTTAAATATATTTAAAAAAAAAACGGCGATATTTCACCACCCTCTTCGATGTTTTACACGCACAACGTCCTAAGGGGTGGCGCACCCTCGCCGTGTGCGTGACCTGCTGGTCCTGAGACTGGCCCCATCTCATCCCGACCCACCCATCGGGCAGGCCTTGCCTTCGCCTACCGTGCAGTGCACACACTACAATTCTATATTCAACTTCATAATGAAGCTTCCTTATGCAGCAAATCCGATATCCGACCTGACAAATCCGTACTTCAATATTCAAAAGCTCAACACAAACCCAGAGGTAGGCCTACCTAAACCAATTCTGGGTCCACGAACTCCTTATATTTCTTTTAGACAGCATAATCCGATAATTTACAATCGTTTCTTTTTGTTGACATTCCAATTTCAACAGGGACAAATTCACAAAATCTTGTTGAGCTTGCGGTATCGTTACAATCACAGGACAAGCCGCTCCCCGCCCCTTAACATTTCCATATTCGTTCATCACACTCAGTGTGGAGCTTCAGCGGTTACGATATACCAAAGCCTCGACAGCAAAGAACATAACCATGCCCCATATGCAATATGTCAACACAGCAACCAGCTCTGCATGTCCGATGACGTATAGATGGCATAAGCAATTGTGGCAGTATTGGCAATTGGATCGGCAAACAAACAGTTTGTGCAATCACCCGCTGTCAGTTATATTCAAAATATGCCCGCAATTATTTATTCTGTTCCCTGTGTTTCACCAAATTTCTAAGTCATTGTTGCCATTAAATCGAACCAAAGTTTAAACAGTGTTTG
Organism: Ophioderma brevispina; assembly: GCA_023653785.1. Taxonomy (NCBI): domain Eukaryota; kingdom Metazoa; phylum Echinodermata; class Ophiuroidea; order Amphilepidida; family Ophiodermatidae; genus Ophioderma; species Ophioderma brevispina. Next base: position 70,667 of record JAMKCH010000671.1, read on the forward strand.
ACTGCCGGGCATGCCTCCGGGGACTAAACAGGCCCATTTTATCCGACTTTGAGAGCTCGCCCGTACATATCGCAATTAGCCGAATAGTCAGTATAAAGCGAACAAAGGTATTTTGCAAACATGGAAAACAATTTCGGCTGGACCGACCTCCAAGCGGACAGCCACTAAATTAATAGCCTTCCATCCTCTTTGAGGCGGGAGACTAATTAAGCAAAATCTGTAGTAGTACACCATATTAAGGTATATATAAGGCTCTACAGCTTCCCTTTTCCGAGTCTATTCATCATGGCTGGATTAAGCCAGTTAATGACTTTTGGCTGAAGTAATTTTGGGCGGAGTTCAGTCCGATTCTTCACCATAGCTTAAAGGTTCCCATCAAACATTAACTCAATTTCTTGCTGTGTTTTCTGTGTCCACTTTTCTTTTGGCCATTAATTCATAATATATAATACCAGATGTTATAATGTAGTATGCATGTATGGACATGATCATTACAGTCCCTACGGGTTCCCCCAAATAGCAAATGGCAGTGCTGGACCTTACTTTACTTGCATTGTAATACTAACCGTGTGTTTTCCCTAAATAAATAATAGAAACCCACTTTTTGAAGTTGAAGGCATCAAAACAATGGTTTACATTATTTTTTCTATTTTTTTATTTATGTAAAATATTGAGTCTGGAATCATTTGTTAATTAATGTACAACTTTTAAAGAGCTTTCAAAACAAATCTCGCTGAAATCAGAATATTACCATTGCATGTTCAAATATTTTGTTTTTTGGTAGTAATTTAAACAGTTAACGTTTTTATTTTGTATGAATTTGTGGGACATTAGTTTTTTCAAGCCTCTGAACCTTAGAAGGTATTTCCTCAAACGACAATGAAACAACAAACAAATAAACAAACAAATGACAAACACATAAATATAAGACTTGGCAAATTTGAATACATTAGCTTAAATAATAGTTAAATTCATGCTTCGTCTAGGAATAAAAAGTTCAATTTTCTCTGAACAATGTGTAATCAAAATCAAGACACTTCCGACTCTTTAGAGTATTTGTGGCTAAGTTATTGTTAAGGGTTGCTCATTATGACCTTATTACCTTTCATTCACCTCTTTGTTTCTCTTCACTTTGTATTTTTTAAACTGGATATTAAAATAAATAAACTTGTCCTTGTACCATTTTTTTCCATTCCACCACCTATGTCGCTCATGCGCCTTACAATCCCCCAAAATGTGTATTACTGCCTACACCTGTAAGCGCACGGGCTATTTAATCGTTACCTTTCTACCCTTTCCACTTTCTCTCCCTAGTTCTTTCCTGGATCGCCTAGTCAGCATTCCACCTGCCTCTCGCTCCAACAAATGTCAGAATCCATGAGTTTTGACATCGATACATGATCACATCTGCACAACTACGTCATATTTCAGATGAGACTAGTGTGGCGACCGGATTCCTTTCCGATACTATGCAAGGTGTAGCATTCTTCCTTCCCTCAACTCAGGAGTAATTGGCGGACAAATCTATCCAGCTCTGAGATGAAAATGTCGGAATGTTGCCATCACGCATTATGGGGATTAAATGTTTCCACAAACAGTAACATTACATGTACTGGTTTTCACGACGGACAACATGGCTGATAAGACAGTCGTTGAATTCAAAACCAGAAGTGAATACAACAATTTGATGCCAAATTTTGATATTAGATACTGAAATTTTTTTTACAAAAAAGCCACAGAAAATCATTTTTCAACACAAGGGACGTTTCCTTATGGTCAAACATATTTTGCGGCTTGAACTTTCAGCTTTCTGACGTGTAACAAGAATAACGTACCAAATTACGTCGGTTTAACCACATTTTATTGAAAATATGCAAAAATGCAAATTCATAACCTGTCCAATGGTACAGCACATACCTCATGCGTGACACATTAGAAGTTTCATTGCTATTTAGTTTAGAGTGGATTAATGATTTCTCTTTTGCCCTGAGACATCCAGACATGCATACATCCATTCAGGCATATCAGCTGTATGATCACATAGGCCCTCCAACAACATGTTGTGGGGCGAAATTCCTACTGGACTGAACTCTGCGCTAGCTATTGTTCAGTAACAAAGAGTATGTGTTGTGGCTGAAACAACATTTTACAATGCCATGGAAAGATCAGTTGTTTTCTAACACAATTGGTATTTTAACGTTTCCCTATGGGTCACTCATATCTTTGCCGCTTTTTGGAACTTGTGGTTTGTGTGAAGTGCAAAAGATGAGTCCCACAAATAGTTCTCTGGCTTGGCTTGGCTGCCTGTAACCTGCAGTAATGAAAGAGAAATTGGTGTGTATGTGGGGGGAGTCCACGGCCCCAAAGAACAAAGGAAAAACATTCGTTGATTAGTTTATTTGCAAAATTCCCTCATTTATGACTTTGTTGCAGTGGAGTAACCAGCTTTTTTTTACAGGGCAAGGGGGGGGGGCAGTGACTTTTGGGGGGATAAAATATAGTACAATTTGTTTGTTTAGTACGTATAGGCCTAGTTGTTTTTTTTTTTTTTTTTTTTTTTTTTTAAAAAAAATCTTTAAGACAATCTCTATGAGAGGAAGGCAGGCAAAAGACGGAAACATTCAATATTGCACTGATGAGCACACAACACAGGGTCGTAGATTTTTGTTAAGATAAATCGTAATAATTTTGTATTTTGGATGGTTTGAAGTTTTCTTTCCCATAATTCGAATTTCTGAATGCACACACAATACATAAACTGATATTACTATTTACAACCTTGGTTAAAGATTCACAGCTATCCAATTTCCATTCATTTTTATTCTACTTTTTTTGGTCCAATTTTGGGTAATAAAAAGAGCCCTAATTTGAACAAAATATCATATCCCCCCCACGATCAGCAAAGGAACCATAAATTGCTATATGAGTCCTTATAAATAAAGGAAACGCTTGAGGCCGTAGGTTAGATATAGCTTTGCTTAAAATGAGATAATTGCTGAAATGGCAAAAACTGGGCGAGTGAAATAGGGCCAGTAAATAGAACCCTAAAACTAACCCTCATGTCCTACCTAAACCATGGACTATCCTGCCGTGGACGTCGTGGTTCTTTCTCCCTCATACAGTCCTCGCCAACACTTCTATCTACCATCCTCCCCATCCTTCAACATGCACATATACGTCCTACAAACTCACCCCTGCCAGATCTTAATTTACTTTTTACTATTAATCGGCACCTACTCTATTCGTACCTCAACTGTCCTTCTTCCAAACAACGCACCCAATTAAGCTTTCCCTGAATTTCACTTGACAACGTTTTCTCCTTCACCTATATTTGTCAATTTAACAATTAACGGAACACACATCACGGGCAAAAGCGTCTTTAAGACACTCTCTCCGAGAGGAAGGCAGAGCGAAAGACAGAAACATATTCAATATTGAACGCTGAGCACAAAACAGGGTCTGTAGATTTGTTTTAAGAGAATCTGTACCTGATTTTGGTAATTTTGGATGTTTGAAGTTTCTTTCAATAAATGCAGACATTTCTGATGCAACGACCATGCTGATTTGTATTAAAATTGGTTTAAAAAGGGTCACAGCTATCCATTTCCATTCCCTTTTTATTCAATTTTGGTCCAAATTTTGGTAATACAATAGTCCATAAAATTTGAACAAAATATCATAATCCACCCCGCATTTCTCTTTTACATGCAGAAAATATACATAATTGCTATAATGAGCATATAAATATAAGGAAATGCTGAGCAGAGGTTTGAAATAGATAATGTCTGAAAATGGCCCAAACGGGCGAGTGAAATGGTGCCATTAAACTAAACCCAACCCTAAAACTAACCTCTGTCATCCCTAAACCATGGACAATCCTACTGTTAGTCGTGGTTCTTTTCAGACAGTCCCAGCAACAACTTCCTTTTCTCCTAACCTCCCTCCCATCCTTCGCAATATGCGCACCTACGGCTCTACAAAAAACCCTGCCATATCGGACAATTTACTTTTATCTATTTATGGGCTACCTAACTATTCGTACCCTCAACGGTCCCTTCTTCAAACACACGACCATTAAGATTACCCTGAATTTAACCTTGCATACTGTTTTTTTCGCTCTTCACTATATATTGTTCATTGATACAATTAACGGATACACACATCAGAGGACGTCTTTAAGACACTCTCCGAAAGGAAGGCATAGCAGGCAAAAGACAAGCAACTATTTTCATGTATGAGTGTTGCTCAAGAACATATAAAACATGTGTTGTTTGCGTTGTGAATCATCCGGCTGCGATTTTTGGCTCTAATGAAAAACTAAATGAACATTGAACGTTTTATTACCATGTCATTTTCAGTAAAATGTACTTGTTGACAGTATACATGATAGCAGTATGTGCTTGTCATTGGAAGCAAATGAGCTGGCTGCGCGGGCATTGGCTTGAATCAATAATTCTGATGCTTAATATTGTGTGGTTCTTGTCTATCAAAACATGTACCTACCCTCTCTCAGGCTCACTTATTAATTTTTACTTACAAAGCCCAATTCCCTACTTAACTTTCTTCCCAAATTGCTGCTTTTAAACTGTTCTATTTCTTCGATAAAACGTGAGACTTGGTAAATGATTGACAAAGGTCTTAAAATTTTATGTGGCAATTAAAAACTTCAGCCTCTCCCTCCCTCACAAAAAGGAAATAGGACAACTATTTGTTTTTTTTTTCAGTGCTTTGCAAGTTTTGCATGATTTAGAAATGGCACTTTTTCAACAAAGGGCAGTGACTTCTTTGGCTGATAAAAGGGCACCACAACAACCACCCAATCCTCAGTCAAGTTCTCAACTCCACCACTCACTCCACCAAACCTGAGAGTTTGGTTATCCACTGGAAGCTTTGTGTTTTCTCATTATCCGAGAATATTGGTTGAACTTGATGCCATTATGATGTTAAGGGCATTAATATGGCTTGTTTATGTGATTACTGAGCAAAATTTGTAAAGTAACTTATGGGCTTTTGCGATAACACAATTCATGTTCAGTGTTTCAGGTAAAATTGTATATGGATTCCCCCATCTTCCAATCTTCTCCTCCTTCTCTCTCGTTTTTTTAAATGAAATTTTGCAATAAGTATGTGGTGTGCCTTTCCTGTGACACATAGAAAAGTATGGCCCAAGTTGCAATTGGTTGCAATTGGACTTCAATATCAAATTATGCCAATTTGATGTTTCATCACATTTTACAACTTGAACCTCATATGACCTTTGACCTTGATATGTGACACATGATCATATGGAGGTTCCTAAGGGGCACCTATGATCCAAATTTTGTAGCCATATTTACCTCTGTTACTTCTCGAATAAGCCAATTTGATGTTTTAGCCCATTTAAAGCTTTGACCTCAAAGGACCTTGACCTTGGTATGCAACCCTTGACCACATCATATAAAGGTGCCTAAGGGGCACTATAAACCAGTTTTCTGTAGCAATTGGGCTTTTACTTTCAAATCAGAAACAAACTAACTTTGAAAAAAACACAGCCAGCACAGTCGGAAAGAATTGAGGACGGTAGGTGTCGCCTCCTGCTTCCTTGCAGGCGACACAACCAAAATAATCGTTGGCCTTATTGTAACTCCATCTCCTTAAAGAGAAATGAGGAGATTTCCAGAAAAGAAGCGCCCCCCATTTTTTTCGAACCAGGGTTTTTGCCATATTGGAAAATTGCTTTTCAATGTATTAGATCACACCTGAAGTGGAATATAGAGCCAACTACGCCATCTTTAGGTAATGAATATGTTGACTTAGTACTTTCTGTCGTTCACGACGAAAGTCAAAGCAAGGTGTCTATGGGGACAATTACGATAGTTCAGGGCAAGTTCAAAACAAGGGTTTGTGGTTTTCTTTGGTACTTGTTTGTCCAATTAAACCTTCGGAAACGTTCTGGTAAGTGGTCTACAACCGATTCTGTGTAATTTGAGGAGAAATTCGTTATCCTAAAAAATCTCTGTATCGTTCTAAATGTCAACACTAATAGGGGATGGCCCAATTTTCTCATATAAAGTTAATCTTGATTAAATGACCTTGACCCCGATCTCTAAAGTTTCACGCTGATATTTCAATCTGTATTGATATGGGAGCTAAACTGTCATTTTGTAAGCCCCATTGAATACTGTGTAAAGATAATATTGGTCAACCAAAATAGGGCACATTTTCGCTCATAACATCAAAACCAAACATCTGAGCCCTGAGATTTCACAGGTTAAATGCGAAAAATAGTAGCTTTCTTCTGACACAGAGGTTTGACCACTTCTGGTTAACTTTTCATAGAATGGTGTGGTATAGTAGTACTACTCATAGCTGGAAAATATCTGTCCTTGATAAGGTAAAGTGACTACTTTTTAATACTCTGATATACTCTGAATATACAAAACTCAAAAATGTTATCTCAAAGACTAAAATTTTGGGAAATTTTGTCAGCTCTTCAGCTCCACAACCTCTAATTTGGCGCAAAATTCTGTTCCCAAGTCCATTAAATTGTTTTAAAAAAATACATCGGTCATCGGACCGCTTGTGTCGCCTGCCGTCGCGGTTAGTGAATGGATAGGACTAACATGACCTTTGACCTTGATATGTGACCTTTGACCTCATCAACAAATGAGGGATCCCATGTTGCACCTATGATTCAAGTTTGGTTCCAATTGAACTTCAACTTTTCAAATGAGGTCAAATTTACATTTTCAGCCCATTTTACAACTTGACCTCACATGACCTTTGACCTTGGTATGTGACCTTTGACCTCATCAAGTGGGGGATGCCATATTGCACATGTGACCCAAGTTTGGTTTAAATCCATCAAAGTATAAGGATATTACAGGCAAATGTTAACCCTTTTTCACAACAGACAACAACTACAGTGGACAAAGTGATCCCTATGTGTCTTCCTGCCTTAGGGCAGGCGACACAAAAATCAGCTCTCTAGACCCTACTTTTGCCAAAAAATTTAGTTCTTAAGCCCCCAAGTTTGGTGCTTTGTGCTGTACACCCCTACCCACACCAAAATTGTCATGTCATTCAAGGTTATAGAATTAAAATATTTTTATGACATTCTATTGCATTCATCACCATCGTTCAGCTGCGGAGCAGGCGACTTTGAGCGTCTTCCAATTGATGCAGTCCTGGGCTAAGGTTGTAATTTGGTCTGGATGCAGCATATTTTAACTATCCCCAAACAGGTGATGCACATATTGCACTATTCATTCCAAAATGTCTACAAGTTGTATTAATATCTAAAACCCCAGAATTCCTTTTAGTTTCACAAAGAGTACTTAAAATTTTACAAATGTATACAACAAACCAGCACATTATACAATATGATTACTTGAAAAAAGATTAAAATTTCTTCATTACGAAGTAGATTATTTTAAAATACAAGAGACAAAACACTTCAATATTTGCAGTGGATTCATTTCTTCAAGGACGTTTCCTAGTTAATATCGAGGGTTTACTGCAAGAAGGCCCCATCTGCATTAGCTGCCATTTGTCAGTTGTGTTCTTATTAAGTGTTATACCTGCCAAATCTAACACCTGGCAGCTATTGCAGATGGGGGCCTTTTTGCCCTAAACCCTCGATATGTTCATATCATTAGATTGAAAACACAAACACAGCTGTCAATAATGTTAATATCCATTTGGATCATAAATGTACATGTAATGTGCATACCAGGACACACATTATAACATTTTCAAGAAAAAGGTTATATGACAAAGACAAAGAAAACAGACACTTCACAAAGCACACAAATATAGCAAAATAGCCTGAAACCCGGATAAATTAACATCTGTGTTGAATCCTGCAATTACTATCAATCAATTATTCACTGTAATTGATAGTGCATTTCTCAAAACACATTTAGTTGCGTAAATGTTCCCCGGCGATTTCACACACTTCAGAGTAATGCATACGTTATCGCAAGCTAATTCTGCTAGTTAATGCACTCACCTATTGTGTAAAACTCTACAAACCCGCACACGCATGAATGGATGCATGTGCATGAATGCATAAGTGTGCGCATGCGCACACACACAAATACGCATGTGTGCACACACACTCATCGCCTCCTCCGATTTGTCTTAGAAATAGTTCAGATTCTGAACTTTTGGCCAAGGTATTGTCCACAAAAGGAAGGTAATTGAGAAATTGCTTGATGAGAAATTTACTTTTACCTGTATGATTGTGCAAACTAAGATCAAGGGTCCCTCATTTTAATTTAAATGTAGAAATTGTTATTTCAAGATACATAGATCAATTACAGATAAAGCATGTTGAAGGAATTTCTAGTTTATTCATAACAAATCCCAGGCGGTGGCGGCCAAGAAATCCCAAATTTAGTCATTGGTTTAACACATCAACATAGACCTGTGAGTGGGGGTTCGAAAAAGTAGCTGAAAAGAGCTGAAAAAAGCTGAAATATATCATAAAACTGGGTACAGGGGTAAAAAACAGGCTGAAAATGGTAGAAAAAAGCTGAAATATTTGCTTTTTGAAAGAATAAATGAGCTAAAATCAGCTAAAAAGCTGAACTCTCACAGGCCTGTAAACCAGAAATCTTGACAAAAAATCTTGATTTTTTTGTATGTTATCATGCAATATTTTTTATTCAAAATGTGTTAATTTATCTTTCCCTGTCAATGGCTCTTGAAATGGTTCTTCAGGCAGTCACCTGAAAGTGACCTGAAGAAACATTTCAAGAGCCACTGACCAAAGACTTGGGTCTAAAAGTATGTTTGATGGGAATTTCTGACAAATGACAGCTATTGCACTTACGACCTTCTTGCATTGACAATATGAAATATGTTTTTGTAAAAGAAATTGTTTTAACTCTGAGGTCAACAAAAACTGTGCCTTGTACTGCAAAGGTGGTAATTTTCGCACGTGTAATTTTTCGCACTTCTGCAATTTTTAGCATTTTCACGTTTTTAAATTAGTTTTTTGAGCTATCCTACATAGACTTGCACACAAAAGAACATTTTTGCATGTTCTTAATTTCGCGCTTGCTCACAAAGTGGGCGAAAAGCGTGAAAATTAATATAGCACGAATATGTATGATGAAACGGAGGTTAATTATTCTATTGCATTCAGAATATATGGAATCTATTATAATGTTAACAATAGTGTAGGTTGGATTAGCCAAGTCCACCTTATGACATGTTTTGCCAAATTATACTCTGGCTCGTAATTCTTGGTCAGTTAAGAATGTACGCCCGCTTCCCCGCCAAAACGGCACACCATCGTAATGCACGTAGACGCAGCAAAAAACAATGAGTGCATTTGAAATTTTAACTACTTAGTTCTCCAGGTAGACAAGGATGGGTATATATTAATCTTTCCCTGGAGATGGCCAGCGCACACAAATGCTATCCGCTAGGAAAGCGATGGACACCTTTCGAACCTAACACCTATAGATGATATCTATCGCTCGTCTATCAACCCAGTCTTGTGGCTCAGTTGGTTAGAGCGCCGTCACTAGTAATACGGAGGTCGCCGG